>PVKU01011621.1:0-41777 GCA_004027475.1 Anoura caudifer | reverse complement strand
ATTCAAAAAAATGAGGAGAGGCTTAGGAACCTCCAGGACATCTTTAAACATCCCAACATCCGAATTATAGGGGTACCAGAAGGGGAAGAAGAAAAGCAACCAGTGGAAAACTTATTTGAACAAATAATAAAGGAGAACTTCCCCAATCTGGCAAAGGAAATAGTCTTCCAGGAAGTCCAGGAAGCTCAGAGAGTCCCAACGAAGTTGGACCCAAGGAAGAACACACCAAGGCACATCATAATTACATTACCCAAGATTAAAATGAAGGAGAGAATTCTAGAAGCAGCAAGGGATAAGGGGACAGTCACCTACAAAGGAGTTGCCATCAGACTGTCAGCAGAGGAAGGGGCTGGAAAGAAGTATTCCAAGTCATGAAAATCAAAGACCTACATCCAAGATTGCTCTATCCAGCAAAGCTGTCATGTAGAATGGAAGGGAAGATAAAGTGCTTCTCAGATAAGGTCAAGTTAAAGGAGTTCATCATCACCAAGCCCTTATTATATGAAATGTTAAAGGGACTTATCGAAGAAAAAGAAGATAAAAAAATATGAATGGTAAAAAGACAGCAAACTCACAGGTATTAACAACCAGACCTAAAACAAAAGCCAACTAAGCAAACCACTACAACAGGAGCAGAAACACAGAAATGGAGATCACATGGAGGGTTAGCAATAGAGGAGAGAAAAGGAGAGAGGGGGACAAGGTACATAGAACAAGTAGCACAGATGGTGGGTAGAAAATATACGGGGGAGGGCAAGAATAGTGTGGGAAAAGTAGAAGCTAAAGAATGTATGACACATGGGCATGAACTAAAGGGGGGAATGTGGGTGGGAGGGGGTGTTCAGGGTGGAGGGGAATGATGGGGGGAAATGGGACAACTGTAATAGCATAATCAATAGAATATAATTAAAAAATGGAGTGTTTACAGGAACAGCAGTGTGAATCTAGAAACAATTCAAAGCCCACCTATCTTTTTTTAACCAATCCCCAAACCTCTAGCATTCAGCTAAAAAGGCTTACAGATATTGTGAAAAATCTGGATTTGGGAAACTAACATCCTTCCTGAAGAAATTTACATCCTTTCTCTGTGCTTTTGAGATATAAATGTTCTACCTGGTTTTCTCTTGGAATCCAGAGCCATTCTTCAAATACAAATTCTGGGAGTGTATTCTTATTAGCAAGAAGGAAGCTATTAAAAATATGTGAATAGAAATTCTTCCAAGTCTTTTCTACAAATATTAGTATAAGCTTTAGCCACCTAAGCAGGTAAATTGAACTTATTGTATCTACTAGAAACACAATTTGGATCCAACTGTTCTTTTAAAAACTAGTGAGTTTTTCATTATCATACCCATCTCATGGATAAAATTTTAAAATGAAAACAATAAGACCTCTGTGTCTTTCTGTATGTTATATATGTCTACATATAAATGTTATAGATGTGTGGTATTTTTCTACCTTGAAATGGTGTTGTCAAAATTAATTTGTAAAGATCTCAATTTAATTCACTTAAAAACAGGTATTCACATAAATCAAGTACAACTGAGAAACACAGAAACTAACCCAAATGTCTTTCTAGTTCATGTGGTCTAGGTGACTCTTTGGTAAATAAAAGCTAGTTTTGAAACAGCATAGGGTCTTGGGCCCAGGAATGAAAAATCAAGTTGGCCAGGAAGCCAAACTGAGACCAGGTGGTCAGAAGGAACTAGAAATAAACTGATGGCAAAAATATTACCACCCCTCCATGTCTTACTAAAAATGGCAGAGGTAGGTGATTTTATCTTCCTTCTAACTTTCTGCTTGAACTACTGACCCTCATGTGCAGTTGATCAGGGTTTGACCCCTCTACAACTTGACTCTAGGGTGGCGGCAACAAGCGGTGCACCATCTTGCCCTCACACCACAGTGGGAACAGAATTACCAGGCAACACAGCTAGAAACGGAAGTCACACAACTCTCAGATAGTCAGTTCTGCAAGCCTGCCTCTCCCCAAAGCCTGCCTTCCTTTTGCTTGTTCAACAGTTGATTTTCCTTTGTTAAAGCACCTTGAATCTAGCAACTATTGCTGAATCTACTGCTGAGGCCATAGCTGCATGACAAAAGTCTCTGAAGTTTCGGGCTAGGGAGGTTTTAGAATTATTTCAAGTTAGGTAATAGATTTGCTTAAGTTTACTTATTGTCTGAACAAGAAAGAATCTGTGCCATAGCACATGCCTCATGCTGTACCTGGATCAGCACCTCTGGTATTGTAGCAAATCCAAGAAACTAACAAACAAGTGAATTGGCTAGTGTCCTTTCAGGCATATTCTTTGATTTATTTGATACTAGCTGGTTCAGTTCATGGGGGCCCCGGCTAAGGAGTATACTTTAGTCTCTCAATATTATCCTCCTCACAGTTATCAATGCAGTCTCCCTGGGGTGCTGTGTTCTCTCCGAAGTCTTATATGCATGCTCACAGCCATCAGCAGTACATGAGATGGTTTGCTGTGCTTAGAGAACAGCAACAAGATGAACAATAAGATGAACAGCAAGAACAATGCTTCCACCAATGCGAAAACATAACCCGTGAGTTTCACAGTGAGGTAGGAGCAACTTAACTCTAATGGTGACTGAGAGTGGTGCTAATACCAAAGTTTTGATCAATCTCTCATGTACAAGAAGGTGATGAAGAGGAAGAAATAGTTAAATTAGTTAAACGACGAGGCCATTAGACTGATGAGGCTCCAGTGTCGTGGTGATCTATGAAAGTGAACCAAAATCTATGCCTGGAAATGCGTCAAGGTTATAAAATGGTTCTCCAAGTATAACCAGTCACGAGCAACTGACTAGGTTTTGAGCTACAGTCAATCGACAATTGTCTTACTTTGCTTCTGTCCTTTCTCTATAAAAGTCTCTCTCTGAGTTCCTGTTGGAGAGATTCTCAACAATTCTGGTTTGCACTGCCCAAGTTAAATTGGTTTTTGCTCAAATAAAGTAAAATTTTTTTTAAAAAAAAGGTTTCCTAGATACAAATGAAAAGTGCAAAGTGCAATTGGTATTGTCCTATTTGTGTGAAGAAGGAAACATGTAATATATACATACACACTTCCATACATATATATGTCTAGTGTATGCTGCAAGGGTCCTGAGAAACTTCAAAAGTTTTACCTCTGGGCAAAGGGACAGAGAGCCTTGGGGAAAAGAGTGATACTGTTAGCTTCATACACTTTTGTATTATTTGAATTTTCACCGTGTGTATTTTGCAGTTAAAATAAGTATGTAAAAGTAAAGAAATGTGTTCAAAAAGCAGGGGAAAAGTGAAGAATCCACATTTGGCATCTACCATTTACTAGCTATGTGTCTTTGGACATGTCACTTAAATTTCAATATATCTGTTTTGACATTGTAATTTGGATACAGAATATAACATGGCTTGCATGAGACTTAAGAAAGTGAATAAGGGTGGTTCATGGGAAATCTGGGAAATCAACCATGTTATCTTTTGGGAAATAAAGTGAAAATGTAGGTTCTGGGGAAAACCATTCTCTATGACTTGGTGACACCCTGGGACAGCCCTGTGCTCCTGTATAACCCGCATAGTTGGATGAAGTGTGCACATAGGAGTAGGGCCTGCCTCTCTCTAGTGCACAGCTCCGCCTAGAGTTCTAGCAATTGCTGTCCATCTGACCTAGGAGCGAAAGTGGAAGGAATACATCTCTCTCCTGTTTAAACACAGTGATGCATGGCAGCAGGACCAGGGTCAAAGGTGGTCTTTCTTTACCTGCTGCGCCAGCCATGTGCTCATCCATGCTGAGCAGGAGCTCCCAGGCAGCTGGCTGGATGTCTCCGTACATCTCCTCCGTCAGAATTGGTGCTGCCTTGATTAGCAGAGATAAGGGAGCGGGCGACAGGCTCATCACCTAGGGGGAAGACAGAAATCATGGCTTCAATTTTTTTCCCTCGCTCTGGTATGTAGACTTTTCTATTCTTTTTTTTTTTAATTTATTTTACTTGTTGTTCTTGTATAGTTTTCTGTCTTTTACTCCCATCCCAGCCCACAGCCCCAGCCCTCCTCATCTCCCTCCCATTTCCACCTCCACTAGTTTTTGTCCATGTGTCCTTTATACTCGTTCCTGTAGACCCTTCCCCTTTTCCCCTGAAATTCCCTCCCCTCTCCCCTCTGGTGACTGTCAATCTGTTCTCAATTTCAGTGTCTTTGATTATATTTTGCTTGTTTGTTTGTTTTGTTGATTAGGTTCCTGTTAAAGGTGAGATCATATGGTATTTGTCTTTCACCACCTGGCTTATTTCACTTAGCATGATGCTCTCCAGTTCCATCCATGCTGTCAGGAAGGGTAGGAGCTCCTTATTTCTTTCCACTGCATAGAATTCCATTGTGTAAATGTACCATAGTTTTTTGATCCACTCATTTACTTATGGACACCTAGGTTGCTTCAAATTTTTGCAGATAGTGATTGTTCTATTTCCCTTGAAACATAAGTGCCACTTCCCTTTTGGCTTCCCTTAAATGACCTTAAAATGCCTTCTAAAAGAGAGCATGTTTATTGGCACGATGTATAATAAGCTTTGTATCCTATTAGTTGGTGTGTAATCAGAAAAAATCATGCTAACGTTATGATGCTTTCACCATAGAAACTGCTTTTGCAAACACCCAAGGAATAAGCTGTAGAATAAATACAGCTCTAGGAGAAAAAAAGCCTCCAGTAACATCTCTGTGCTAACAGTCCTGATGGACTTTCCGAGCATCCCATTCTCCTTCTTATTAGAGTTGGTGTCCACTGAAAACTTAAGTAGCCTCTAATTTTCAAAGGAATTCTGTTAAGAAAATTAGTTTTCTAACCCAGTATGAATTTGGATGGCATTTTCCTGTGAAATCCTATTATACCTTGTGGTTATTGCCCCAGATTAGCCCACAAAATTTATCCAGCAAGTCTAGGCCTTTAACTATCATTTTAAACACTTTCCAGAAAAATCATGAAAGATTTCCCCCCTGGGGATATATATTATGATTTAGAGCTCAGGTTGTAATATCAATATATCAAAGTGTCAATCATGAATAAGTAGGTAAGTACACTGTTTTATTTAATCCGTGCGATAATCCTTTGAGATGGGTCTAGCATTATAATCCCCATCCTCACAGGGATTGTAACTGAGATGAGAGAAATTACATAACTTGCACAAGGACCAGGGCCAGAGCAGCAGACGTGGGATTTGAGCCCAGACTGTGTCATTTCAAGACCTGTGAGCACCACTGCCACACACAGGTGGGAGGTTAGCGCCCCTGGTATGGAGAGAGAGGGAAAAGGCGCAGGTACAGCCAAGCTTCCCAAACCCTGTGTTAGTGGAAGCTGGCTGTCGAGCAAGGAGGGATATTTTCCATGCACACTTGGTGGCACCCTTGCTCACCAGTTACAGGGACCATCATGCCAGCCAGTGCCAGCTGACACTGTAACTCCCAAACACCAGCCATCAGACTATCTGGAGGCCCCTCCCTGTTACGGCTGCATGACTGTTTCTGCTCTGGTGTCCATACCTGCAGTCTGATGTACTTCAGCATTCCAGAGTCCTTCTTCCCTTCCAGGTTGGCGTCTGAAACTCTCTTCTTCAGAGAAGGTGTCCTCAGGCATGACTTATCTGAGCACTGAAAAATACAGGAGATATGTCCTGAGGGGTGTCGTGCCGCCTCCAAAACCAACAGTGCTGCTTCCAAACCACTGTCTTCACGTAACGGGAAAGATGGCTTCAGGCCCTTCTGTGGCTCCACACTCTTTGAAAATTGAAAGCAGTTAATCGTGTAATAAAAAGAAAACTTTAGAGATATTTAGCAACAAATTCTTCTTTATCACTGAGGAAACTGGGAACCAGAGAGGTGAGGTAACTTGACCAAGTTGCAAAGCTAGTTATTAGCAGAATAAGTAAAGGAACAAGGACCTCCTGACTTCCGTTTTAGAGCCAATTTTATTTCACCAAGCTGTTAACACACACACACACACATACACACACACACACACACACACACACACACACCTTTCAAAAGATTAATTCAATTAAAATCCACTCCACCTAACAGTCCCTTCACAGTGCTGGATGATAGGAGTCAATCAACCATTTGGTCACGTAAGAATGAAAATATTTCAGGGAGGAGAGTTAGGAAGGAAAGATAAAAGACTCATTGAGGAAGGGTGGGTTCATAACATCTATCACCTGGACCCGAGTTGCACACACAAATTGGCTTCTGTAAAAAAGCGCACTTGTCCATAGGAGGCAACAGTTCTTTCAAACTGGTCCCTCAGCCAGGGTCCAAGAATGGGCCGACTCATCCGTTGGAAGCATGAAGGAGACTATGTCTTCCTCTGACTCCCTAAATGCCAAGAAATGGTGTGGACAGGGCAGCCGGGAGAATGATTGGTCCTAATGATGTTGGGCCCTTGTTTATTTGTCCTGAGTCCAGGTTCCCCCTATTTCTGTGCTGCAGGTGGGCTGCGCAAAGAGGGATCCATTCCTCCGCATGGAATAAATGCTCGTTTGTTTTTCCAGGGCCATGTCAGTGAAACACTTTCTTCCTCGATGCCAAAGGGAAAAAGCCCTGAAACCCTTAAGAATTTTGAACAGTGCTTCACAGTGTTATAGATGCAGATATTTTGAAGGAAAAGGCAAATCTGAAAGTGCATGCATGTTCCAAGAAAGTCTTTTAAAACTCTGACAAAAAGACCCAAGACAACACATCTATTATGTGACTGGTATGGAATGAACTTTTTAAATGAATCTACTTGGAAATGAATCAAAGATTTTGCTGTGTTTTCTAAAAGTAAAATCTTGAAAGCACGTACTTGGGAACACACGTATGGGGAGAGAAAACCTGCGGGT
Organism: Anoura caudifer; assembly: GCA_004027475.1. NCBI lineage: Eukaryota > Metazoa > Chordata > Mammalia > Chiroptera > Phyllostomidae > Anoura > Anoura caudifer. Next base: position 34,910 of record PVKU01011621.1, on the reverse strand, counting down.
TTTTTTTTTTCTTTTTTTTTTCTGTGAATGAAGAGCAATATACAGCACAAAGATCATGCCTATTTTTTATAATTTGAAAATTGTTCCAAAATTATATGTGACCATTATTTTCCATATAAACATAGGAGTATAGCTGACTTCCTTTTTTAGAAGTTATTTTAGAAGTGGCATCTCTCTTTTATTTTATTTATAAAACAATACATGCAAATTGCAGACTATCTAGAAAACACAGAAAAACTATGAAGAAGAAAATAAAAATGCCTAAAATCCCCAATGCAGTGATGGCCATCATCTGTTTCCTTTCATTGTCTTCCCCCTTATGCATCTTAACACCACTATGAGGACGTTCTGTATGTGGTGCACAAGTTGAAACAATTCAATTCACTATGGTCTTATAATCACTATTTCCCAGGTAATTACAATTATTTTAAAGTGTGTTTTTTTAATTATGTAAATATTTCATCCTTTTCTCCTTTGGCTGAATATTTTATCTTTCTTAGGGTTATTTATACAAAAAAAAAAAAAAAAACTCTTTGATTAACTCGTAGGAATTTTAACCAGAGAGATGCAAGAAAGTACTCAGCTCAGAAGAAAAAGAATGAACATTTATGTTTGCCTCTGGCTCTCTGGGAGATGCAGGGTTCCGTTTCAGCCTGCCTCCTGGGAACAGAAGGTATAAGTCAAGCTTCTCAGATATCAAATATATAATATTCTGCAATGATTTCTTAGGAAGCATGGTGTGCTCAGGTGGCCTCATGATACATGGAGAGCTCTTTTTACTGGAAAGGGAAGGAAGTTGGAAGTGCTTTGACACTGAGGTGATGGGCTAGTCATGCCTCCTGACTGACCTGCTCATGCTTGACACACAGACATGACGGGTCCACGTGTGATGGACACTTGGGTGCGCCATGTGCAGGTCCTAAAGTCCCTCCACTGCTGTGACCCCTAGCTCAGACTAACAAGGCTATTATCAGTTGCTTTTGCTTTGGTAACTTGGTGTAAAACTTGGTTGGAAAAGAACTAGGAACTGGAGGGAGTAGGAGGCTGGTTCTGAAGGTATCTATTGGTTATTGGTGATTCTTGGAAGAATTAGAAATTTTAATGAACTGCAAGATACACATGGGGGTTGGAATTATAGACCAAGCAGGGAAATATAAAGAAACCCGAGACCAGTAACCCAAGACCAAAGGCCAGAATGTGTTACTAATAGAGGGTACCACTTATTGTTGAGCTGGTCTACATGAGGAAGCGCAGCCCCAAGAGTTGTCAGGGGTCTTAGGGGGATGCTTGCTCGGGGTGGTGTAGAAACTGAACTGCTGTCAGTCTCTTCTCTACACATGTCACAGACATACATGTCATAACTGACTCCCTGTCTTCCCTCCTCCTGACCACCTTGGATTAAATTTACAATGCAAAACCAATCCTTTGAATGGTCAGGGATTTATCACTTGATATGTTTGGATCAAAAAGAGAGGAACTGGGCCCACCAAATTCCCATCCTAGGGGATTAAGGGACACTGAGTCTGATTCATTTGGGGATTGTGGCTGGGGTGAGAAGAAATGATTGGGATTTTCAGTTGAAGTACATGATGAAAAAAGCAGAAGGAGCCGGTTGGGGACAGAGATGAGTGGGCAGGTGGAGATGACGCAGAAAGAAGCAGAGATGAGAGACCACATCTGTCCTGAGATGTGCAGCAGCTTTGGTTCTCATTCCTTGAGGCTTGGCTGTGTTTCCCGTCTGTCCCTGGTTCCATGAGATTCTGACAGGTCCTTTGAAGAAACTTTCTGATCACTTGACTACACTTCAATGGGTTTCTGTTCCTTACAACAAAAAATTATTAACTAGGAAGACATGAAAATTATTTTAAGTAAAAAATTTTATTTACCTATTTAGTAATTCAAGTAACTCATTGATTGAGTTAACCATGTGCCGGGAACTGAGCTGACTTCAGGAGATGTGCTGAGGAGCAGAGCACCCATCATGCTCACCCTCATGGCGAGTATATCTATCTACCTTACCTCCTACCTCTTTAGGCTGAAGGTAACAAAATAATGTTTATCCACTCCTTTTTTCATCAGCAAGCTCTAATTGAACACCTACCATATTTTGCCATGTATAATGCACACTTTTTTTGCCCAACCTTTTGAGAGAAAAATAAGCATGCACATTATACATGGGTGGTACTAATTCTGTATCTATATAAATGTTTTTAATTCTTTTATTTATGCTTATGTGTTAAAAGTGTAACTCTAGAAGGCAATGAACAATATTCATGTGCAAAATAATACCCTGGAATATGATCATCAGTTTTATTTCTAAATATAAATAAATAAAAAACTGAGTTAAGAATTAATACGAAAGATTTTTTTTTTACAGAAAGTTTGGACCAAAAACATGGGTGCACTTTATACACAGGAAAATAAGGTACTCTAGAATGTAGCATTAGAGAAGGTACAGATATGTAATAAAAATCAAAGAATTCTTTGGTGAACTTAATATACATACAGTGGTAGTCTGTGGAAACCCCTCGAGTTTGGACGTGCACCAACATAGACTAACAGGATGTTCGGTGAGCCTCCGAGCACCGAAATGCCGACGAGCAGACTGAGGAGCATGAAATGGGCTAACCAAATGTACCAGCTGCCACACACATATCCCACCATAAAACTAATTAACAAGGAAAGGGGAATAAACCACCAACTGTTCATAAGGCTGGATTTTATTCAGAGCCTCTACTTTATTCTGGATTTCTCACGCACTGTTTTCATGTGGGCTCCGGGAGTGTGGGCATCATTTGTTTCTGTGACAGATTCAAAACAGGCCAATGGAAATATCACGAGAGGGGGGAAAACAGTGCTGGAACAGGAGGCCGGCATTTTGGAAATCATAGAAGACTATCACAGAAGACTCACTACATCTTTCAGCGCCCCACCTGTATGGCCAACTTAAATGAGTTATGGTTAGAGGACAATCCCTTCTGCTTTACTTCCTCTTTTCCTTCCAGAAATGTGAGCAATGCAGAAGGTTGGTAAACCTTTCCTGCTGTTTCAGCCCGGTGTCCTGGTTGGCCCAGAGGTGGAGGATGCGCACGAAACATCCAGAGCTACGTAGCCCACTCGTTAGATATCACACAGGACACAAAATGTATAAGGCTACCTCAGTTCTTGAGAAGTTTATAATTAAGGCAGAGGAGAAACAGGGATATCAATAGTCCCATTCTGCAGACAGAGTGATTTGAAAACCTCTTAGTGCTCACCACGAACCCACAGGATAAAGAACTAAATGACTTCCCATGGCCTGGGCGGCCCTGCCAGGTCTGGTGTGTTTATTCGCCTGTGAGGCCTCATCATTCACCACAGCCCTCCGTGTTCCCACCGAGGTTCTTCCTACTCATTTCTTCTCTGTGGTTGGAAAATTCTGTATCCAATTAACATCAGTGCATCTGCTGTCAAAGCTCATCTGTCACTTTATTGGAGAGGCTGTCTTAGTTCCTCTGACAAGTTGAAAGCCTTGTTCATAAGCCTTCTCAGCATACCACGTCTCTCCTTTATTATGCTTTCTGCTGTTGCAGTTTTACATCAGGTTACAACACTTATTTGTTTAAGGTCCATCTCTCTAACTGAACTAGACTGTGTGCACCATATGAGGACAAGGACTATATCTCTGCTGCTCATTATTTTACCCAACACATAGTATGAACTCGGCATGGTCCACTTGTTCTTTAAAAATTTGTTTTAACAGAGAGATGATGGGTAGGTTAATGAATGACCGACTGAGTGAAGAATGAGAAAAGCACAAGTAAATGCCTGTGTCATTTAAAGGAAGAGGGAGGGAAGAAAAATAATATTACTCATCCACCTGCAGTGTGTCCTGCAGTTAACACTGGGGAGATCAGAAAGGTTTCAAGGAGGAGGTAGCATTTGAGTTGGATCTTGAAGGGTGTTTGGACGAACTTACAGGTGAAGGTGTTGTTGGAACAGAAAGAAAGAAATCTCAGAGTGTGTGTGGTGAACAGTGAACATGAATTTTAGACTGGTAGATTTTTGCAACTTCCAACACATAACATTTTCTACTAAAGCTAAGGGAGTTTTTATATGAAGGATAATTTCCCCAAATGAAAATAGGTTTTCTTTGAATGTAGTCTTATTTATGTTTGAGATACAGATGTGTGTATACATATATATGTATATACTGCATACACACAAACATACGTATGTATATATTTGTCTTTTTATGCCATCAATTAGCAGTTCATGCAGTTTATTTGTTACCCGCATTGACTATTTCCCACCTCCTTTCCCTTAAGAACTTGTTTAGTTTGAACACCATGAGACGCAATGGAGCCTAGTTAAAAAAGTCCTGACTTTGATATTCCACATTTCTAAATTGAAGTCTAGATGAGCATGTCATAGATGTCAACTGTGGACAATCCATCTTTCTGAGCCTCAACTTTTTTCATCTATGAAATTGGGAGAACAATATTTCTTGCACAAGGTTCGCAGGAATCCAAAAGCACTTTGTTAATGATATATGCCTGCCTTATAACCTCACACAGATGTTTCAAAAAACTACTAAAAGATCATATCCCAGGAGGTGAATTAGCACCCTTCAATAAGATGCATGAGATACTTATATTTTTCCTTAAAATCGCTTGTATTATCCAGAATTTATTCAAAGAACCTATGTTGCTTTCATAATAAAAGGGTTGTAATTTAAAAAAAAGTCCCTTTGCAAGTGCTGAAATATTAAAAATTGCTACACAACTCAACTGTGAAATTTTTGTTCTGGCTCATATTCTCTCCTTGTTTGATTTGTATGTTATTATCATCCCCCCAACCCACCAAACCTGACTTGCAAAATATCCTCTGCTCCTACTTTTCATTTTTTATGTCTCCCAGAATATCTGGTTGACTACTGTGCCAACAGCAGGTGCACGGTGAATGCTCATTGAAATGAATAGGTATTCTATAAAAATCTGTTTGCAAAACAACTTGGGAGAAGCAGCTGCAGGGGCAGCCCGCAGCACTCAGTCGGCCGTCTTGGCCAGCAGGCCTGTTCAGGGGCAGGTGGGTAACCCAGGCCTTCCCTGGCAGGAACGGGGCAGCCGTTGCTGCCTTCTGACTTCATCTTCTGCCAGGTCAGCTGTCAGGAAAGTGCTGGTGAATGCTTTGAAGAGGCAACAGTTTCTTGAAGGAGTTTCTGGGTCTGATTTGACCTAGATTACTTTGTTGTGTATTTATCTGTGAATACTTGGGACATTTATTACTTATTTCTTAATGCACAATTGTATCATAGTTTCCTAGTGTTGCTGTAACAATGACCACAACCTTCATGTCTTAAAACAACACAAGTTGACCATCTTACAGTTCTGAAGGTTGGCATTCTACAGTGGATTGGCAGGGCAGTGTTCCTTCTGGAGGCTTTTGGGAATCATCCATTTCTTTATCTTTTGCAGCTTCTAAGAAGCTGCCAGCATTTCTTGGCTCATGGCCATGCCTACTCTGACCTCTGAGTCTGGTGTTACATCTCATTCTCTGCCTCTCCTGCCTCCTTTTATCACTTATAAGAGAACCTTTATGATTTACATTGGGCCCTCCTGGATAATTCAGGATACTCTTCCCACTATGAAATTCTTTATTCACATAGTCAAAACTCCTTCTGTCACATGAAGTAACATGGTCACAGGTTCCAGAAATTAAAATGCAGACATCTTGGGGGGTTAGTCTGCCTAGTACAATAACCTACTCATCACCACCACCCCATGAGTTCAGATTTATTCATGGAAATAAGAGAAAACCTGGGAAAAGATTCCATGTTTGTTCACGGACATGAAGACAAAGCATCTATTTTTCTTGCACTCATCTTCTCCCTTTGCTCAGAATCACAGAAAACTGTAGCCTGTGATACAACTACAGTGGCCTGAAGTTTTTTTATTTCCAGATAAGAGGTTATTAGGACATCATTCTCCCTAAAACTGGCACATTGTTGATTGATCATTCACTCACCTCCTTCTGTTTCTTGCCCCGGAGAGCCACGTTGCTGACGTTGCTGCTCTCCCGGAGGGAGTCCACCGTGTCTCCGTAGAGCAGCTTGATGGCCCGGACCAGCCGGGCACAGGAACGGCTGTGGTGCAGGTAGCAGTGTGGGTGGCAGTAGTCAATGTGGGTGCAGATGAAGCTTTGCTGATTGCACAGCAAGATCATGACCTGGAACACAGACATCACTGAGACTCCACCGAGCAACCAGAGTGCAGACTGACTATGAACCTACATGCAGGGTGGAAGATGGAAAGTCCAAGGTCAACCTTCCTTGTTGGGTCTGGAAACCACAATGATTCTGTAATTCCCACAGGAGAACAGAGGTGCAAACCTTTGTGTACTTGGCTTCTTTTGCTCCTTCCATCACGCTTGATAGAAAGAGCTCTTTGAAACAGTAAATGTTTACGTGATCTTCAAAAACTGAAAATGGTTATAATGGAGTATATGATTTCCATGTATTTTCAAATGAAGATTCTGAACTTAAAATATATTATTTTTTCAGCTCTTAAGTAACGGAAGAAGCCAGATAGAGGAGCATACACTGATGCGCACTCTATCCCAAAGGACCTGCTGACTTTTGACAAGCGGAATGGTCTTTGGGTCCAGCCTACCTTCATGGAACTTGAAAATAGTTCTGTATCTTCCACTCTGACCTATAACCTTCAACTGGGCCATGAACTCCACTGTAGCATTTTTATTTCCCCTCTCCAAGATTATAGATATAGATAGATTAGATATAGTCTTTTGGGCCATTCTAGTTCCTCACTTGTGGCTTGATCTGGCTCAAATCCTCAGATCTCCTGGATTTCCCAAATCAGATTCCAGCAAAGCACTCAGTTGATTTAAGGATATAGTTGTGTTAAGGTAAGGAATGAAAGCCCTTGAGTTTATAACTTCTTCAGTTGCTTTCCTAAAAAGGCAGCGGCCTTTCTAGAGCCACAAGGTTAGCCAAATAGGCATAAGAGTAACCCTTGAATGCTTCCGCCCTTCCTGAAACTAGCTCCCACTCCAACACCTAGCCTGGGACAAAGTGCGCCACGTTGGGTGGAGAACACAGAGGAAGTGTACATGGGGAAGGCCAGTCCAACCTGCTCAGCAGGGCTGCCACACATCCTTAAGACTGAGAGGCTTTGCTTACTCCGAGACAAAGAAAAACAGTAAGAACCACCAATGCCATGCCCTTGTCAAACACAGCTATCAATACCTCATCTCATCAAAGTTTTTTAAAAAACGTGTTGTCTGACCACAATATCCACCTGTCTCTCAAGATTCCCTGAATATTCCTGATGTACCTATTGGTACTGGTGTGAGGCAGAGCACATGTAAGAACCATAAGGTTTCCTTTGTTATTCTCAAATGTAATTGTTTAAGAGAAACACCAAGGAAGCATAACAACAACTACCACCACCAAGTAAACTGACATAAAAATGAACATATTAGTGACTTTAGTTCTTTAGGAAGTTCTGATTTAGTAGATCTGGGGTGAAGGTGGAAGTGACCTAGAAATGTCTAATTTTAAAATTCTGCCCAGGGATGTCCCTTGGGTGACTGCTTTTTCTTCTAGGGATTTGCTGATTAAGGCCACGCAGAAATCACCTGACAAAGCACAGTGAGATTTTGGCAACTTCACTGTGATGGGTAAACAAAATTAGGGTTTCTGACCCATCGAGAATTAGGGGCCCCAGGACATATGTAAAACTCCCACTGAGAACCTCACAAAGTTTCATATTAACAGGTATGTGTATAGGGGGAGGAGGGAGGGGGAGGGGATGGAACCAGTGCAAGTCAAGTCAGCTTAGTTCCTGACTGGACTGGAGGTGACATTCTTTGCTGTCCACCTGAGGATAGGATGAATCCTCTCTGGAGAGAGTTAACGTCATCTAGAGCCTCTGTAATTTTATAATTAAACAAATTAACAAACTTTGAGAGCAGTTTTGGGTTCACAGCAAAATTGAACAGAAAATATGGTGAGTTCTCAGGGATCCCCTGCCCCCACCCACGCACAGCCCCCTTTATCATCAACATCTCCCACCAAGGGGTACATTGGCTTCAACCAATGAACCTACACTGACACACCAGTGTTACCCAAAGCCCACGGTTCACTTTAGGGTTCACTCTTGGTGTCACACACTCTATGGGTGTGTCAGATGTATGACCTGTATTCACCACCGCACTTCTGTAACTGTTCACCCACCATGTCTGGGAGTCAGTGTGATAAGTAGGCACACAAAGGAGCAGGACCAAGGGAAGACAATAGATTCCTACATGGGAGTTATCCGCCATGGACTTTAAAAAGCCTATAATCAGTTATGGTCAAGTTGTGAATTTCAAATACTTTCACTGAGTGATAATGAACATATGATATATCAAACCTTATGGGTTACAGCTAGAGCAATTTCTAGAGCACATTTATAGCTTTAAATGAACATGTCAACAAAGTGGATGAAAAGCAATATGAAATGTCTGTGTCAAGAAGTTAAGGGAGGAAAACAAATTGAACTCAAAGAAAGTAGAAGGCACTAATAAATAGCAGAAATTAATGAAGCAAAATCAAACATACCAAAATAACAAAACCTAAAGCTGGTTCTTTGCCTAATAAAATCAACAGACTTTTAGTAAGACTCATCAAAAAAAAAAAAAAAAAAAAAGAGAGAGAGAGAGAAAAGATATAACCTACCAGTATTGGAAAATATAAAGGCACATTCTTGTAGATCCTACAGAATTTAAAATGATCTAAAAGAATATTATAAGTACCCTTTTGCTAATAAATGTGAATATTTGGATTAAGTTAACAAGTTCCTAGGGGCAAAATCACTTAGTAAACTGCTCTCAGAGGAAATTGAAGGTCTGAATGGTCTTAATCATATTACCCAAATTGAATCTATAATTAAAAATGCCCCTACAATGGAATTTTTAGGTTTAGAAGGTTTCATCAGTGATTTCTTCTAAATATTTAAAGAGTGTTTAATTGTTAAGTGTCTAAACACACTTCCAGAGTGTTTGTGTGCAGAACACCACACAGAACACTAAAAAAAAAAAAAAAAACATATTAAAGGAAATTTAAGGACCTAGATAAGTGGAGGGGCATAAATCAATGGAGACAGCCAGTTTTATACATAGGAAGACTCACTGTAATAACGTCAATTTCCCAATTTCAAATGATCTTTATATTCCATATAAGCCTGCTTTGGAAGCTTTTTTTATGGAAATTGACTAGGTGAGGAAATTGACTAGGTGATTCTAAATGGAAATAGAGCTAGCCAAGAACAGGCTAAGCCATACAGAAAGAAAAACAAGGTTGGAGGACTTACACTTGTATAGACAAAAGAAAGAGACACAACAGAGGATCTAGCACATGATGTAATGTATGCATTTTGAAACCAGACAAAAGTACCCTGTGGTGCTAGCAGTTACAATGGGCACAGTGGGGGGCAGGCAGTGCCTGGGAGGTGGCCTTGTGGGGCTTCTGAGATGCTGCTAAGGTTCTTCTCTACCTGGTGGTGGTTACACAGATGTGCTCACGTGGTGAAAATTTATTGAGCCATACACATAGGTTTTGTACGCTTTTTGATATGTAGGTTAGACTTCGCTAAAAAGTTTGTTTGAAAAATCAGGCAGTTCTGGGGACTATTTCAGTAGTGAAGGCCAAGAGCTGTGATCTCCGAGGAGCATCCTGAACAAACCAGCCCTTACCTGACCCTTCCAGGAAGTCACATTAAAATCAGCGGAGATGGTGACAGTCCGTATCTATGATCTGTGACAGTGCCGGCAGTACCCTGCCAATCGTGAGTCTGAGGCTTTGCTCCCTTCCCTTTCTCCTTCTCTCGTCACACCCAGCTCAAACCTAATCTGCGAACGCAAGTTCTGTGAAGTCTAACCTGTGTTTAGTTTTCTCAGGAGCGGTCCCCCCCACCTGTGTCTCTGAATAGCCCTCTGAAGTGTGCTCCTCCTCGTCTTAGCCTCTCCATGTCCTGGTTTACGATCAGATCTAATGCAGACTCGAGAATGACACTGTGGCCTTGCTCTCAGCATCTGTGATCCCCTGTACAAAACTGATCACCATGCCTTGCCTGGGTCACTCAGCTGGCCTAGGGACTCGTGGTTTTCTCTGACTTACAGTGACCCAAAAGCCAGCCATAATAAAGGACCCTTGGTCTTAGTGAAACAGAAGGAATATTATCCAGCAGAATACCAATCCTAGTGAGGTTCAGGTGAAACATAAGCCTCTGGTTTTTCTCGTAGACTAAATTAGATGGATGATTTTAGTATAATCTCTTGTCCTCCCTTCCCCAATGCCAAAAGAAAACTGATCTCAGGTATCTCTCAGAGATGCCCACTTACGTGAAGCCAGGACATGTTCCTGTGGTAATTTTCCTCCGTGCCGGCAGTGCTCATTCCTTCAGGCTCGATGCTGGGCTCACTTGCGCTCCAAGGACTCCCTTCTTCAAAAGAAAAATACCAAGAGAGGGTGTGTTGTTTAGCCTCCTTGCACAGCACGTTGATACAGTACAGTTCTCCATGCTTTTGAAGCCTAGGGCAGACTACCATGGCCCAGTGGGTTTCAGGGCATAGCATTGATTTTAGTGGAGGAATATTAATAGGAGCTGTTCCCATTGCCAGCAGCTGAACTGGCAATTACTAAGACATTTACGATCTCTGTTATGGTGGCTTCCATTTTGAGACATGGGAGCAGAGAAAAAAACAGAGGCTTTGCATTGCTGAGATGAGCAAGGTGTTGGTTGTGTGCTCACATCCAGTCCAGGCTGCCCAGACCCTGCAGGTACAGTTAGGTGGAGACCCCAGCCACCTGCAATGGCCACCGGAGAGCTACCGCCTCCACTACTGCTGTGTCTGAGGCTAGTGTTCCTGACCCCACCTGGCTTTGCTATCAGAGTTATTTCAAAGATGGTCATGTGCCTAGGAAAAAGGAAGGGACAAAAAGGGTTTCCTTCTATGGGAAAGTAAGAAGGGGACATCTCTCAGGAATTCACTACTCAGTATACTAGATAACAAATCTTGGTTCTCAAATCCCAAAGCTTTTCTGGGTCTTTTCTATGGCAAAGCCATACTTGTAGCCTGGCTATTTTGACTCACCTGGTCAGTCTAAATTGACCAATTCAAATAATTAATTGAAAAAATTTTCCCCAAACTAACTGATGATATTACCACAGCTTCAGACCTATCACTAAAGAAGTCACAGGCTTTTTTCTTTTGTCTCCTTAAAAAACTAAGCTGAATCTAAAAAAAGAAGAGCTGAATTTTAAGTAACACATAAATTAGCTATATTCGAAGGTGCTGGTGGATAGGTGTAGAAACATTTTCTACCTTAAACTCACTTTGATGAGATACACTCAGCTTCTATTTCAATGACCCCTTCATTGGTCATTTATCCACACTCCTGGCAGACTTCTGGAACATCTTCCCTAGGAAGGATAGCTTTCTCTTTTGCTGCTCATACAAGGACTAAATGACAAAGAAAGTGCGCTTCAACTTTTACCTAAGAGTTAAATTCTAGGGAGCTGCTGAGTCTTGTCTGCACGCCTGCTTGGTCTTCTTCCTTTCTATGAAGATGGTAACCAGAGCCCATAGGACTACCACAGTTTGGGATTCTCTTTGAGAATCTCTTTGCATCCTACAGTGACGATCTACAACCCAGGGCTCTGACTGGACACAGAGCTCATCCTCAGGAGTTGAACACACTTCACAGTCATCCCCTAACTTAGCTTTAGAAAATCCCTGCCGAGTAGGTATGGAGTAAATAGAATGACTCCCATTGTTTAGTTGGAGAAAACAAATTCCTGAGAAATTGACTTGCTAGAGGTCACTGATTGTCAGGTCCAGGCAATCACTCCTCTTTGATACGTTCATTGCTTTTAATGTGAAATGGAGACTTTAAACCACAGAGGACTTGTAGCTAGCTCTCCCCTATACCTACATTTTACTTTAAAGGTCCTGATCAGAGGAATGGATGATGCACAAACATCTGGGGTTCAAAATACTGCCCTTGTTATTAAAGTGCTTTCTCTCCCCAAAACACACTCCATACCCTCACTGCTCAAACTGTGGCCCTTGAACCAGCAGAATCAGCTTCACCAGGAAGCTTGTTGGAAGTCTGGATTCTCAGGCTCCCACCCAGACTGAATCAGAACCTGCATTTTATCAAGACTCCCAGGTGACCCATGCGCCCTCGAAGGTTTGAGCAGCCCTGCCCTAGAGGATAGTGTGGTTTGATACTGAACAGTCTAACCTATGGCTTTGCCCTCTGCCTTTTGATGTGCAAAAAAATGGATGTCAGCTGTTTTGGGTTTGGGCCCTACCTTCCTACCCCCCACGTCCCTGCACACCCCACTCCTCTATGTTACCTAGGTCAGTGACAGTGTCCCTGCTCTGGGACAGCTGCAGCTCCTCAGCCTCAGACTCTGAGTCCTGCCGTGATAACTTGCTGCTCTTTAAGCTGCCGACCCGGCGAATGCTGGACAAGGAACCCCCCTTCTTCACCTGGAAACTGCGGGTTCCTTTAATCTGGAGCAGGCGGGAACCTCCTATCCTGATCTTCCTGCTGGGAACTGTATTGAAAGAATAAAATAGGGCTTTTTCCTCCTTAGTTTTCCCCAGCCAGTGTTAGATCCGAGCTCTCCGCAACTTGTGTCTGAGCAGCCTCCTCTCTGTTATCTGGGATGGGCAGCATGTCTGGACAAGGAGCTTCTCCCAAGCCCATAGTCAGGTGGCTTTGCTCCGAAGGCCAGAGACTGGGTCCCCCTGGAAGGGCTGGTGCAGCTCCTTTCTTGGACACATAGCTCATCAGTGCTGGGAACAACCTGCTCCCTTTCTGGCCCAGGGTTCACAAGCATGAGTGTGCCCTTGCAGCAGCATTTGTGTAGGACTGTTCATGCATTCCTGCAAAACCATGAACCATTTGTTTTTGTTTTTCTTTTGAAATGGGACTTAGAGCGTTCTGTGAATTATGTAAGCCCCTTGATTTTGGAATACCTCATTAAGAAATAAAGACAGGAGGCACTTCTCTCTCCAACAGACAGCGGTGGGTTCTGCTCAGCTCCTCAGCAAAGGCACTAAAGGATCTGTTTTCATTGGGGTGCTTCAGGTGAACGTGAGTGGGAAATGGTTCTATTTTCAATGCACCTAGTGATTTCTCAGCCAAAAGGCTGGGGGAGACATCAGTCCAAATGTTGCAACACCCTGCACCCACCTTAAAGTTTTCTATATATACCAAGAAGAACATGCATTATTCATCTTTAGTGTTCTGGAAGAAACAATCATTGGTGAGGAAGATAAAAGGGTAAAAAAAATGTTTAAGCTTGAAATCTACTCTTTAAATCAAAAGCATCCTTATTTCCCATAGTCGTATACACGCCTCTTTCTTTGCCTTTTTAAGGTTTGGTATCAGCACACATTGATTTTGTAGGAGTGGGACAAAAAGTTCTCAGAGCTTGAAGTCCTTATCAGGAAGGGGTCATTTCAGTAAGCTGCCCTTCTTAAGATATGAACAAGACTCCAAACTAATTATTTGTGGCATAGCTATTAATATATATTTTTCTGTGTTTTGAATTGAATCAAAGTCCTAGAATTTACTTGGTGGAATTTGTCCACCTCTAGATGTATATATCAGACTGTTGGTAGTTATTCAGAGACGCCGAGTGTCTCAGGTTATACCCATTCAGACCAGGCAGCAGAAATCACGTCGTCCCCCCACCTCCACCTTTGGATTACCTGCGTTTCCCCTCAGAAAGCTTAATCCTTTCGTTTTTTTGTTAAAAAATTTAATCTTTATTGTAGTTTTTCCATTACCAATTAGTCCCTTTATACCCCCTCCCCCCAGCAGGTACTAATAACTTTTGAAGTCCCTACCAGGAAGATTGCATTTTAGTTTTGAGTTTCTCACTCACAGGAGAGATAATATGTGACCGTGTCAGAATTCACGTGGCTTAGGTATTAATCAAATGTATACTTTTAATGCCAAATAAAGGAGCCCAGAATAATTTCTGTTGAATAATGTGAAATGTTTAATCTCTGTTTTACTCTTGTGATTGTGAAAGGTGAAAATTATCACAACTCAGCTGGCAAAGACCTCATGGAGCTCACTGAACACATCTGGATCGAAGTTCACATCTGGATAACAATTCTTGTAGCATAGTTGGATAAATTCTGTAAAGACTATAGACCGTACTACTCTATTTTAATCACAGCACAGAACTCATCCACTATATTTTTCAATATTATCTTTAGGGTCGATTGAGACTTTATAACCTACCTGAAATACATTTGAAATAAAATATAATGATCATTTTTAGTGATTGTTAATGCAATTTCATGTCAAAGTAGATTGGGAAGTAGAAAAAAAGATTTGAGAGTTTCTTTCTTTTTTTTGAGTTTGTGGAGAGGCATACTCCAGCATTCTTTGCCTGATTGCATGATACCTGTCAGCATAGAAATGCAGCCACATAACCCCACATTAATGTGATCAGAAAGATATTTAATTTGGAGAACCTGTTCTACTGTCAACAACAGCTGGAGATAGCAATGAAAAGCCAGTGGTCAGAATTACGGCACTGGTTATTTACAAAGGCCACAGCAGTTAGAATTCACATTTGGTTTCGTTCAGGAAAACATCAGTTGAGATTGGACCGCACTGAATTGTAGCCTTTATCTCCATGTCAATGAGAACTGGCATGAAAGTGAAACAAATTCATCTAAATTAAGTAAAATATCTATTTTTCCCTTTTCTCTCACCCCACATTATATCCATAAGCAAGTCCCACTGGCTCCACACGTCAAAATTTCAGAAGCTCTGAAAACCCCATCATCTACTCCCTGGGCTAACGTAACTACCTCACTGCTCCCCTGTACCCCGGCCTCCACAGCCCAACTCATCTTTTAAATATGTAAATTGTAAATGCACACGTTATGTCATTTTTCTGGTCCAAACCTGCCAACAGCTCTCTGACACACTTAAAATAGAACTAAATTTCTAAGCATAACAACAGGCCCTATTTACTTGCCTTCTGCTTACCTTTCTGACTCCATCTCAGAAGTTGGCCTTTTGCCCTCTCCAAAAGCTCCAAGTTCATTCCTGCATGACGGCCTTGTTCTCACGCCTGTCTCTGTTTGGACAACTCCTCCTTCGGCCCTTTGCATGACTGGCTCCTTCATGTCCTACAGGTCTCTGCTCAATGTCACTTACGGGGTCCTTGTCTGAACTACAGTTTCGCCCAACTCCACGTCACTACTAATTTTCTGACCCTAATTTTTTCTCCATACTACTTATTTCTATTTAAAAGTTCAGTATTATGTTATTAACTATTAGCTAATGAAAACTAAAATATATGTGGGAAAATTTTCCTCTTCTTCTTGGCTGCTTTCTGAGAACCTCTAGTAAGTGCCTCACATACAGTAGGTGCTGAAAAGATGATTGTTCAACGATCAGAAATGTCTTGTATCTTGGAATGCCAGTCTTAGTTTGTATTTGGAATGTGGGAGAAATAATTTGACAGACCTTGGTTGGAGATTTTAGGCAGACGTTTTTAGTTTAAAAATTATTTCATGTTAGTTTTCTTCAGCAGAATCTATATTGCCCCCAGGTTGTTTATTTCAGAACTGACATTTTTTTGCTTTTATAAAAACAGATGGTATGAAATCTTAAATAAAATTTTTATAAATTAAGTTAGCAGGGTTCCCATGGTCCCCATTTGCACACTGAATTTAGCAGCTGGTTCCTGCTTATAAAAGTATTAAAGAATATGTATGAATCTTCAGGAGGATTTTTGCTAACTGGTAAAGAACAGTTTATAGATATGTTTCCATTTTATTGATAGTTTCAATTTTCTACTCTTCTCTTTTTAAACAACTTTCATATATTAATATAGCTATTCTATGAGGAGAAAAATTACTAAGAAGTTGTGTTTTTGAACATTAAGAATAATTTACATAAATGATAATCATGAAATTAAAGTATCCTTAAAATTAATCTATTTTATTTTTTAAATGATGTATAACCTACTCTACTCAAGTTTAACCATGTCAGCATTAGAAATTTTTATTTCAGCCACTTTAGATAATAATTAGCATAATAATTTTGAATGTACAAAAAAAGAAAATCCCCTTGCACTTTGTTTAAATGATGGAAAGATGGACGTTTCTCATCATATGTGGTTATCCTTGTCTGAATAAGGAATATGTGAAAATATATTGACTTGGTACTTCTTCAATGCAGAGATTGCTAAGACCTGGCTAAAAAAAAATATTTGGTTCACCAGAAGTTCATTATGATATAACAATTATTTGCATTTTTAATATGTTGTGACAACAATCTTGAAACATTAAAAAATAATTCCAGTGTATAACTATTCCTTGCAAGATTTTAAAGATTTTGTCTTGTCTATCTGGAGTTATTCCTTTTAAGAATTTTTCGGTCCTTAGGTCACCAAACATTCATAGAGTCATTGTTTATAGGACACTAGAAAATACTACACTAGAAAATGACATGACCTTCGACTGTTTTTACAAATGTGATGATATTCTTTTAATTGAAATTCTAAGGAAAACATTGATGTGCAATGGAATTTAAAAAATAGCAAAATCAGACAAAGAAGTTAACAGTTTAAAGGAATCTTTAAAGAGAAAACACTTGGCAATCTTTAGCTCATGTTTAGAATTTCCTGCATGGTTCAAATCCATATGCTCAATGAAAACAATTATTTACTGTGTACTTATTATGTACCAGGTACCGAGTTTATGCTTCACTTCCATTGCCTCATTTAAAGCTTTCAACATCACAATGTGGTAGGTGTTAGTAACCCAGTTTTACAGAGAAGAAAACTGTGAGTTAGAAGGCAAGTAACAGAGACGAGGTCATACAACTAGTTACTGTATTTTGGCATTTTAAGATGCACATATTAACATATGTGAAATTGAGGTTTGTCTTATAGTTGATGATATCTTAAGATGCCAGGTGGCAGTTGTGACAGGTGTTACCGCTTGTGTCCATGTGAACATCTAAAGCCTCAGCAACAAACTTTACAGAATGGGTACCAGTGTCTTTTAACTCCAAGAAGCCAAGTGGTAGCTGGGTGGACGAGTGGATGATGTGGTAAGTCAGATGTGTTTGATAACATCCTTGAAGCGGGAACTGAAGGTAGGCTAGCTTCATACAACTGAGTATTTCCTTAAGTTACTAGTACCAACAGCTTTACCTCTTTTATAGATTAATTTAAAAGTGTTGTATTGCTAATATTCTGATGACATAGAGGATAACATCATTAAAAAAAAAAAAAAACATGGACATTGACAATTCTGAGTTGAGAAGTGATTAAGAAATTTAAACCCTGAACTGAAGACAGCTAGAAACACTTTAACCAGTTTATTTATAGCTTACTCTTTTTTGGCAGCACAAGAAAAATATATACTGAAAATAAAAATTTCACATCTAATTAAGCCTGAAAGTTTTCTTTCAAAAAGAATGAGACACAAATTAAGCAATAAGAAAGTGTGGCTTAAGAGCTAAACTGGGAGCATTTTCTCTTTCTTATCTGTACATAAAATAGTGCTCCATCTTACAAATGATGGCATCTTAGATTCAGTGGGACATGGAGAACTGCTGAGCTGGAATTCGAACACGGCCCCTCTGACTGAAGAGTCCAACTCCCAGCTAGAGCGGTTTGCTAGCCCACTAAATGGACACAGGACTGTCCAGAGCCAGCAATCTTGGACTTCTTTATGTGCAATTCCATGGTTTAAACCCCAGACCAAATATTCTGCAAGAAACCCTGAAATATGAAATAATCCTTGCTTTTTCATACCTTTCTTCTCCTCAACACCTGCATCTGATTTGAGGGTGTGGCTACTACTGTGGAGGGAATCTTTTGAGTCTTCATTTTCATCCAGGACGCCGGCAAAGCTGATCTTCCGCTCGTATCTGTGTCGGTCCAGCTCGGGGTCCAGACGAAGTCTGCAGCTCTCCAAGTCCTGCAATGTCAGTGAGGAGCACGTGAGTGCTGGCGTCTCTGCAGCATGCTAGTGGTCCTGGGGCAAAAATCCTTCTGTTGTGAATTACATAGGATTGTACTTGAACAGCCCAGTTCTCCTTTATGTAATGCAAGCTTTAGGTTGTGGCCAAAAAAATACTTTTAAATTAAAAAATTTTCCCAAACTCATAGTTTTTCACTTTTCCAAAAGCACAGATGTTATTCCAAATCTAGAACTACCTTCCTCACTTTGTGATACTTTGTGAACAGTTTTAACTAAAATTGGTATTTATCTGTTTATTAATCATGCCATGAGTATATTGAGTATGAATGTGTTAGTATTTGGGAATAAATAAGAAACGGTTCCTGTCCTAAAGGAAGTCACTGAGGAAGTCACAGAATCCCAAGGCAGATACTGAGGAGGCAAACAAGCAATAAATTCCAAGGCCGACAGACAGACTTGGTGCTTAGAAATCATGTTGGGAGGCTGTGGGTGGCAGAATAGTGACCCTCCAGAAATGTCCCTGTCTCAGCCCCTGGAACCTGGTGAATACGTCACTTTACATTGCAACAGGGACTTTGCACATGTGGTTGAAGTTAGGGACCTTGAGATGGGAAGTTATCCTGGATTAGGTAGGCTTAACCTAATCACACAAATCTTTAAAAATGGAGAGTTCTTCCAGGCTGTGATCAGAGGAAGATGCAACTATGGAAGAAGGGTGAGACAGGATAAATTATAGGTGTGGAGATGGGGGAAGGGGCCATGAGCCAAGGAATGCACGTGGCCTCTAGAAGATGGGACAAGGTCAGGCAAACAGTCTTCCCTAGAGCCCCAGAAGGGAGTGCAGCCTGGCCAACACCTTGATTTTTACCTGGTAGGACCTGTATCAAACTTCAGACCTCCAGAACTATAAGATGATATGTTTGGCCTGTTTTAAACAACTGAAATTGTGGTACTGGTGGTTTGTTACAGAAGAAATAGAAAACGAATACAGAGGCAATGCTGGAGTTCAGTTTGAGGACTAAGTAAAGTTAGCTCAGAAAACAAATGGGGAAAGGAAGTTCAAGTTGAGGAAACCTCAGATGTGAGGGCCAGAAGCTCAAGACAAGATCATATGTACGGTGGCGGAATTTCACAATCCCTTCTAGGTGGACCACAGTATCAGGGGGTTCTGTTCCTGTCTATCAACAGAATGTTTCCTATGCCCTAAAGTAAGCCTTGAGGACTGTAAATATTTAGCAGAGGTTTGGCCTTGAGGCTTCAAATTGAAAATTTTACCTGTTCTGTGAATGACGACTAGTACGTGCTGAAGATCATATTTAATTATTTATCTGTAAAATACTTTTGGAGAATGTGATAAAAATATAGAAAATGCCAACTTTATTTTTGTAGAGTATTTTTTCTAATTATGACACAACATACCCTTTCATTCAGATAGATATGAAAAAAAATATTTTTTAAAACTCATTTTGCACCAATCATATTTTTAATCATTATTAATAAATTAATTTTATCCTCTCTATATTTTTTCTTTTCCCCTTGGATTGAAAACAGAAGTTATACTTTGGTACTCAGATAATTATATCACATCTAGAAAAACAAAGGAATGACATGAAATCTATTTCACATTGTTAAAAAATATTCAAATGTAGTTATCTCTTCCAATTTCTTCTTTTACCTAATCGTGCAAATCCCACCTATCTTTCAAAGTTATATTTAAGTGTAATCTCTTCCAGAAAGGTTCTTCAGATTCTTCCAGCCCCTTCTTTGGTCAACCATGGCCCTCTGCTTCTTCCTTCATACTTCCCATAGGAAGTATGAGGCCACCCATCCTTCGCGTCAGGAAATAGTTGTGCGCTGTTGGCTCTCCGGTTACAGTATGTTCATTTCGCTCTCACCCCCACCCCCACTCCTGCAACCATCACACCGCCTTGTTTGTCCTCTTACTCTCAATGAATATTCATCAGTTTAGCATCGATGAATGTGAATTGAGTTTTGCTTCTGATTCTTTAACTTTAGGAATTTTATTCAGCAGTATATACTTTATAACTTAATTTGTTAAATCTCATTGGTGCAGTTGGTATAGCTTCTAGCACAGTCTGGCACAAAAGCATCCAACATGTTGTTTTTCCTAATGAATGAACATCAATGTACGGAAATTTGGTTTCTGCCTTTTTCTTTATTATGAACTCCTCTGTGCATAGCATGGAATTATTTGTTTAATGCTATGCGGCTTGGCCATTTGTTATTGGTTTCAAGAATTCAGCTGGGAAACGTTTTAAGAGACCAGCAATTTTACAAACAAAATTATTGTTTAAAAAAGATTCATTTCCTTTTCTCAAGTTTGGAAGTTAATATTTAGAGAAAAATTTGATGATTATGATCTTTTAGATTATAAATCTTGTAAGAATGTTGCTTTTTCTTTTTTAAGACATTATTTATTTGTATAGTTAACAAAAAGTAACTAAAGGCTATCAGAAGTTGTTTTTATGAAAAGAAAAAGCACATTAAGTTGCATCTAGGAATTTATATGGAAAAAATTGTTACATTGGCAAAAATATATTTTTTGCACAGTTTAATACCTTTCGGTGTCATTTTTCCTTTTTGTTAACTCTGAAACCCACCCCAACGCAGCGAGGGCCTCCTGGGACTTCTCACCCTACCCAAGAGAGAACTGTGGTTAAACAAATTAACTTTTATTTTAATTATTGAATTTAAGGTGCTTCTGCTTTCTTTCCCACATTTTGGATATAACTGGGACTTTTTCAAAAAAATATATCCCAGGGAAATATGTTCCATTTTAGAAATGGCTCTAGGGCATTTTTATCTAAAAGACTTTTTCCCTTAGTAGAACATTTAAGTTCCTGATTTTCTCCTATCCTCAATCCTCAGATCAGAGAATATTTATAGCTTTTAATGTGATTATTTTACACTGTTATTCTTTTATTATTCTGTTTATTAGGGTAGCTATTGTTTTTACTACAACTAAAAATGTTACTGCCCTGGCTGGCATAGCTCAGTGGATTGAGCATAGGCCTGCAAACCAAAGGGTTGCTCACTGGTTGGATTGCCAGTCAGGGCACATGCCTGGATTGCAGGCCAGGTCCCCGGTGTGGGGCGCATGAGAGGCAACCACACACTGATGTTTTTCTCCTTTGCTTCCCCCTCTCTAAAAATAAATAAATAAAATCTTTTAAAAGAGAATGTGACTGATCCAATAAATAGCTCCAAAGATCTATAAATATGCTTGCAGCAAATGTATTGTTAAAACTTCAGAATATTTTATCTTGATGATATTTATGCCTAGCCTGACAGATTCACCATTTAATACAATTTCTTAAAAAGTAATTTCAGACAACTGCAGCGCCTGTGTTAGTAAAATCATTTTATGATACTCATTGCTTTTTCTACAGTAGGTTAGAATGTGACTTGAGGTTTTATTTTATTTATTTATTTATTTTTTTTACCATCAACTGTATTTAAATAGATTACACATGAGAAAAAGCTTCTTTCTCAATTATGTTGTAAAGGTCAATGAATAAAAGTTTTCTGAGACCTTGTTAAAGACAAGGTAGCAGCAACAACTTCCCTCTCGTTGACCGAATGACTGCAGGCTCTGTTTTAGCTTAATTTCTTGGCATTTCCTATGAGTCTGCCTGTTGCTTATAAAGTAATTTTTAAAAGATGTGATTGATTAAAAAATAAATTTGGCCAATAAAACTCTGAAAACCTAAAAGTAGATGCACTACTGTGCTTTTATGAAGACTTCAGGATAATTAGAATGTTGATAAGATAACACCAACGGATTCCTACAGACCAGATATTTTATCACACTGGATTTTAAACTAAACACATGTGCTTAGTGGTTGGTTGTCTTGATTTGATTTCATGGGGTAGCTTCACTATCATAGCAAAGTTAACAATTCTGAAAACTAGAGGCCTAAGTTAACATAAAATTAAGTAAGAGCAGTAGAGGAAACTGTTCTTTTCAATATCCAAATGATGTAGTTCACATTCCAAATGCGGATGTGTTTCTCTTAAAAACATGTATTTTACCCATACATGTTCCCAAGTTGAAAATATCCATTTCATGGGTCAGTGTGAGGAAACGGGCTTTGCAGACCCTGGAAAACCAGGGGCAGGGGCATTGCTCCGGAGAGCCAGAGCAGGAATTCTTCCGGCCCCAGCAGGGTTAGGGGACGGCCTTGCTCATGCTGAGTTTGGGTAGAAAAGCAGGAGAGCGGGTAGACTATAAAATCCCCTTAAATGAAAGCACACAGGCAGTTACTGTAATCCTGTTTCTGGTAGAGCAGTGTAAGCCTTGGGGAAAGGGAAAAAAGGAACTTGTGTAGTTCCTCAGCTCTGGCTTGATGATGCCTATAATGAAAGAACCATTGGAAACTGGGTGCCTGTTAGAGAGCTGATGGACGAAAAAATCGGCTGTGAGATGCGTCCCTGCCCCACATGCTCTGTGAAGACTGGCTCTCAGGAAGCGTTCCTATCTTCGGTGAAACAAGTCAGGCACTGATGGCACAAGACTGTGTGTATGTATATAAGTGCCTGTGTGCTTTTGTGTGTGTGTTTCTGTGTGTGTCTATTTCTGTGTATGTGTGTCTTTCTCTGCCCATCCATAAGAAATGCTGCAGAAATAAAATGTATCTTTGGGGATGTTTACAGGCTACATGCTTAAAGAAGTCTTTCTGCCCACAGCTTAAATGAGAAAACTCATTGGAAGCACATGTCTGTATGGATTTCTTAACTGCTAGTATTAAAAAAAAAAATGTGTCCGAGGTTTCTAAAAAAATGCTGTCCATAAAACTCCTCATAGTTTGCAGTGTAAGGAAACCAACAGGTTCTTAGAAGTTTCTAGCATGACGGACAGTGATCAGTCAAACATTTTACTCAGTGGTGCTATCTTTCGTGATTTCAAGTTCAACTTCAGAGTTATATTTTTTTTAGAGGAAAGAGATTTTATTTTTATATATGAAAACCCCTTAGTTGAACTTTAAATTATATGATACATCTGGCCATTGGTCATTTAAAGAAATTGTGAACACTCAAAGCCCAGTCACATGTCTCAGCCTCCCCAGACAGCCTGATTATTAATGTACATGCTTTCCTTACCACCAAAGGCTCGGTACGGGGTCTGGGCAGGCAGGAAAAGGTCTCTCGCAGGAAGGTGGTAATCTCCAGGAGAAGCTGGCACGCTGCCATCTTCAAGGCAAAGGGGCAGCCGCATTTAGAGGGGTTCACAGTACCTATGGAATGAAAGAGTTCTTTCATAAGTAAACAAACTAAAATAAAGGGAGGCATGGCTTAAAGGACATAGCTACAGATGTGTAAAATCAAACTGCATGTGAGAACGTTACCTGAGCATGTCCAAAATGGAAGTGCGCATGAGAATGTTGCCTATACATGCTCAATTTACCTACTCCCTTTACCATAGTCTGTGCATTAACAGGCCTCTCTCTTCTTCTGTTTTGTAATTCTGCAATATAATAAGTGCCTGAGTATTAAAATGACAATCAAGAGCTAAATTATTCTCCTTACAGCTTCATAGAGTAATCAAATGCAGCTCTGCTCAACTAGAAAGCCTTTTAATGAAAGCAGAAATGGGAAAGCAGTTTTGTAAGATTTTCACATTGCTACTCAATCAGATTTAGACTGTGTCCACGGTGGTGAACTAAATTTGAAACTACAAAAATCCTGCCAACTCATTTTATGAGAGACATTTCTCTCTCTTGATGTTCTGAAGGTAGTGAAGTTCTTTCAGTTCTAGTCCAGGTATGTTTCTGTAGCATAGATCAGACATACTTGAACACCTCTATTACCAGTTTATACCAGTTACCCTGTCATATTAAGGTATAGCTACATCAGAAGTATGCAAGTGTTCTCCTTTGTCCTAACAGTATGCTGGTCTTTGAATGAGTAACACATTGCATCCACCACAGATCAAGAAATGGATTTTTCTCTAAAGGCAATGACCACATTGACACCATGAGGACTTTTTGAACTCCCAAGATTTAAAACTGTCAAAGATATGTCATCACAAATCAAGCAAAAATATGCGGATCACTTATCAGTGTTCAGAAGACTAAAGCCATGTAGAGTTCTGTCTCTCATAAAAGAGTTAGCTAATTGGAATGAATCAAGTCATGGAACAAACAGTATCACTGCGTATCAACGTTCCGAAAAATATCTCTAAAATGCTTCCCATGCATTAGGCTTTCTTAATTGAGTAGAATATGTACTTCATGGTTTATATTGACAGTAGGTGGAAATTATGGTCTTTTTGAAGCTGTCTGGCTACTGTTTCCTCATGAAAGCATTATTTTCTCTCCAGGAGTAGTATGTGGCTGGGAACATTGACTCTTCTTAAGAATAAGAGAGACAAAGCTCTTTAGAATTTCCAGACCTGTACATGTTTGCACCATAATTATCTTTTAAATGCAAGATGAGCTATGTATTGAGGTGGAAGTGGAATGAAACCAGACATTCTGATCTCATGTGTGATGGAGGCCACGTGACTCTCGAAATTGCTTGGATGTGCAATTATTTTTAAAAAATAATTAAACACTAGATATTCAGTATAAACTTATGGATCTGTCCTTTTGCTTCTGAGGTTCTCATCTAGATTCTTCTTGTCAGTCCTATATATAGACAATGACAAAGCATAGGTAAGAGCTTTGTCTTCATCCAGGGTCTCTCATAACTATCGTCTCACATATCCTGTTACATTGGATAAGGATTGCATGATCTCACAAAACAGCTAACAGAATAGATATAACATACTGGTAAACAATACTTAGGTGCTCTCATGGAGATTCAAGATCATTTTGGTCTATGAGGACATGTCCAACTAATATTGTTCTAACTCTTCTCTCTTCTGAAAGACCCCTGGGAGATCCAGGGCAGTTTGGGGGTGTCTCCTGGCAGGCCTTCAACAGGTTTTGTGATTACTCAATAGCCATCAAGTCCTTCTACAGATCAGAGTCAATCCCATGAGTCATCCTAGGAAAGTCTAGACTCCTATGAATATCAGGACATCATTGGGGCAACTTTCGCCATTATGCTGAAAGCATGGTGCCAGGATTTGGTGTTTCATTACCAATTAAGTCAAGATTTGTTCTAATTGGATAAGGACTGAGAAAGAGCAAAATGATTTTTAAAAGTGTAAAAAAAAAAATCCTGGATGTGAAAGTGGAAAAGAAGACAATACATTGTCTTTGATTATTATTTAGTTCTGTCTAATATTACATTCTAGCTGTGAAATACAGTCTTTATATTGCATGACTGTAAGGATGTAATAGGTTTAGCATGACTTAACTAAGGACAACCCTGAAGACATAATCAGGGAGCTTGAGTTTGAAACCACCAGGGAAGATCGAGAGGACGAGACTTCACTGTCTTCATTAGATAATGCTGCTGAGAACATGTTCACCGTGGAATGTTATGCTCCATAAAAGGCGGTGGGACACACACATACAAGTTTGTGTGGCACGGAACACACAAATGCACAAAATGGTTCTGGAGAGGGATGTACAGCGATCTTTGTCTCTAGTTTTCTATGATTGGACTCAATTATAATTTTAATAAATAACTAGAGTATGGAACATTCATAGTTCTAACAATCTGAAATCTTCTATTTTTCCATGATAGGACTCAATTAAAATTGTAATAAATAATGAGAATATAGAACATTCATAGTTCTAAGGATCTGAATCTTTGTGTATATATATGTGTATATATATATTTATTTATATTTATCCTCACACAAAGACATATATTTATCCTCACACAAGAGAAAAAGGAGAGAGAGAAACATTGATGGAAGAGAGAAGCATCAATTGACTGCCTCTTGTACACACTGGACCAGGAATCATATGTGCTCAAACTGGTAATTTTCCTGCAACCTAGGTTTGCACCCTGACCTGGAATTGAACCCGCAACCTTCCGGTTATGGGACAACGCTCCAACCAACCAAGCCACACCGACCAGGGCAATGATTCTTTTAATACTTCAGTTTCCTGTCAAATGCTACAATATACTCTGATTAAATGTTACAATATATTAGTAATTTGGGAAGTATGTCATGTACAATTTTGTTTGGTGTAAATTATATTTTTATTTTTTTACCTCCAAAAGCAATAATAACATATAAAATCTGACCAAACCTTTTCTGGGACAGTAACATTCCACAAGTTCATTTTCTCAGAGAGGCCTAATTCTAACCTTGTATAACAATACGAGTCAGAAACTACCAAACAATGGAAGTTCCCTACAGCCTGCAGCTCTGCACCCCTGTCTACAGGCTCTTCTTTCTGTTCCTGCCCTCTTCTCTGTGTGGCTTTATGTGTGTGATCCACATCCAATGCACAGGGAATAGTGGAAAAGGTGCAGTGGGAGACATGGGGAGGTGGTAAGAAAATGGAAGAGGAAAGAGAAATATTAAGTGCTCCTAAAGCAGAGGTTCTTACAAGCAGGGGTTCTTGTAGTAAAGGGAGTCTCCTTACTGTCATCTAAAAAGTCTTCCTCCTCATCCTCCTTTCTCAGTCTCCTTTTGGTCTCTTCATCATAAATGAGGCCCAGCAGATTGGCTGGGCTCTCACTTTCCCCGTGGCACAGCTCATTCAATCGGATGCCAATTGCCTACCATGAAGAAAAGAAAAAGCAGCACAAAGTATTTCAGACTGTAAAGTAGGCTCTCCCATTACAGAGGACATAAATGACCAATTAATGGGAATCATTTCCAGCATAAGCCTCCTCTGTGCACCACAGAGTTATTATTACCATGTTTTCCAATGTGGAAACCCCCAGTTGGAAGACATTGGTGCTACTCCAAGGTCATGTAGACTCCATACTTGTAGAAACTAGAATGATACCTTTGTACACTCTTATAATTTTTTTCTACTTAGTGAAAACATTTTCATTTACTTAAGAGTCATTTATTTTATAGGTCTCACATAAGGGAGTATGTGGTCCTTAATGGAGGATTTTGTTACAGTGAGAATAAGAAGTCACAGTTCCTCAGGGTACTTCTTGTTATGCTATTTTATGAGAATGTCACTGTTGTGCCAATGACTGTGGAAGTTGGCAAAAACTCTGGTACACACAACTGTATTGATATCTGCTGTTATATAAGCATTTATTGGTTCTTTATATAGACTTTGCCCCGCTTCTATGATACTCTATGAGTTAGTAAGAAATACTAACTGTTCCTTTGATAGAATACCTAACATCAACATCAGTAATATGACTTTTCATAACTCAGCACATGGACAATATTAGTTTCGTACAAGGTGTTCACAGAACTAATACTTGCTACCAGTTATTCTGAATCATCAAGCACTATTATCCGATTTACCAAAAGGAACTTCCCACAACAAGAGGCAAAGTACACTGTCGTTAATTTCTTTTATATTCTAACTATACACCTTATGCAACAGTGGAAGAAACATAAGCATAGGAAGAAAAGTTAGGAAAAAAGCTAAAATGAGCTTTGCCCTTAGAGTCTGACAATTGGGTTACTCGGTGCATTAATGAGTAAGAACAAAATTCCAGCTAAATTTTTTCTTTCCTCTGTATCATTCCTTTCAAATACTTAGAAATGTTAGTAAATGCTGGACATCCAAGAAATTAAGTTCCTTGTTGTCCTGGAACTGACAACAAGGATATGTCCAGAATGCTTCAATAAAAACACAAGTTGTAAGAATGTCTTGGAGATCTGGAAACACAGAATCTCCTTAAACTCTAGAATTAAGTGAGGAGTAAGAAAAACCACGTCAAAAGAAAGAAAGCAGTATAAACAGTTATCACAGGATCCTAAAATTTTAGCCACTAGCCCGAAATGATTTAAGCAAATGAAACAAAACACCACCTCAACAAACAGCACTGTCCCAAAGCTACTATTTTATTGTACACCCCTCAAGGAGGGGATGTACAATATGAGTTTGGAGGGAGCCAATGAATTTATTGTTGAGATTCCAAGGGAAAAGATTCTATATCAGTCCTCCCGGGAGGCTGAAAATAAACATCTTAAGTTAAATCCTCAATTCACAAAAAATTAAGGGTTGCTAAAAAAAGAACTTTCTGGGATAATACCAAGTGTCTAAATAATAATTTAGAGCTCTCTGTCTCTTCCAAGGCTAGAAAAATGCCTTATGGCCATGTTTATTCCCTTCTTTATTCATCAGATATTTACTAAGTGAGGTAATTTTTTAGGTTATAAATAAAACATAAAGTTGAATAAATTGTTATAGTACACCAGAATCTTTGTTTAATGTGACCAAGTAAAGAATAAATCTCCATACAGAATGATCCCTGTTTGGGAAGTGGGAAGGTTAGAATGGCTGAAAGACTTGCTCAGAGTCACTCAGCAAGCAGTGAACTGGGATTCAAACACATGACAGGGTGTTGGATTCAATGTCATTTGCCCTTTCCCTGTAATAGATCTCACAGTCTATTGGGGAGGTAATAACATACCAAAATAATGCAGTGAGTGGTATCAGAATTCAGAAGTTTATTAGTTCAGAAGATGGAGAGTTTAGATTCAATTGGAGAATCACATAAAGTCTCATTGCTGTCAATGTTGAAGAACTGGTGCTTTGGGTAATGGGACAGGGAGAGTACATATTCCAGATAGAGAGTTCCAAAAGGTCCACATTCAGGGAAATAAACTGATGTGCTCACAGACTGATAAGCCACTTGGCTGAAGCACATTTTTGTGAGAAGAAATGATGTACAGGAAGGTTGGAAAGGTAAATTGGGACCAGATCCTACAGCTCTTGAGGCTGAACTTCATTTTACTTTCTGAAGGATGATAAAAGGTTGTTTCTGAGTTGGGGGAAACCTTATCATGCATTCAAGGGACACTGTGCTACTTAACTAGAAATTCAAAGACAAACCACGTAGCCTGCTTTCCAAAATGAATGTAATAACTTACTATTAGTGAACATCGCTTAGATGCAAAGGATTGAGATAAATGTTCTTTAGATACTTGTACAGTAGTTCACTTGACCTCATCATCCATAATGTTGGTATGACTTGAATGAAAGAGCAGTATTCCAGGCTAAGCAATTTTGGTTTTATCCCAAGGGAGGAGAAAGGCCACTGGAGCATGCCAGTGGGTACGAAGCACACTCTGATTTGCATTTTAGCCTCCTCACTCTGACAGCAGTTTGGAGAATGAATCCAGGGAACAAGTCTGGAGGCTGGGAGATAAGTATAAACGTTCTGCTTCTCGATGGGCTATGCACGGAGGAGATCATTTTACTGACAGTGCATAGGATTCGGTCTCCTGGAGACCAAATGGGAACATGCTTTATTGATCCAGATGAAAATAACAAAGATGTGACCCGAAGGGACATTAATGATGTGGAGGGGGTGAAATCAGTAAGGGAAGGAGGTTTGGAATAGGTTCAAAAGCTATCATTCTAGAGGATGGTAGAATAATTAATGATGACAGAGATTTGAGGAGGGGTGCAGTCAGGGGATGTGTTTTATATGGGAAATCAGCGTTATTTTGGTCAGACCGAGTATGCAGTGAGTGCCTCCCGAGTGCCGTTGGCGGTGCTGGCCTGGGGTCTGAAGTGTGATGGATGGAGAAGTCCATGATGCTGGCATGCAGTCAACAGTTGAAAACACAGGAATAAATGTAACCCTGGGGGAAATTATGCAGGAAGAAATTAGACGATATCCTGGGAAAACACACTTATAAACAGGAAGGAAGCAAGGACCAGGAAAGGAGATAGAAGGGATAATAATGCCTAACTTTGTAGATTTACTGGGAGGATTAAATGAATTAAGATTATTTTCCCCTGAAATGTTTTTAATACATTCTCTCAAAAACAAACAAATAAACATACATAAACACAAACATCTTCACTTCACACAAGCCCCTCATTTTTATAGAGGAAAATCAAAAGCTCACATCTCCCCATTGGTAGAAGAGCTTGGCCGCGTTCCACTGCAGCTTCTGGTTCCGCTTGTTGCCCACGATGGGAGACCGTCCCCTGGACAGGCCCTTCTTGGTGATGTTCACATGATGGCCTTTCATCCACTCTGGCCAGTTGCCGCGGTTGCAGCGGTGGACAAAGCGGGCACATTCCAGGAACAGTGCTGCTCTGGCTACCACAGGAGCTTCCTGAGCGGGGTTGTTAAGGAAAGAATAATGTGGGATTAATGAGCAATAAGTTGACCTTAAAGGGAATTCCTAGGCACTCTTAGATCATTTCAGTTTCTGATTCAGCTGAGCTGTATTTCCCTGGGTAGTGTTAGTGTGGTTAACACATTAGTGGGGAATATGGAAAATGAACCCATGAAGGCAAATTTGGATATGGAAGAATTAGACATTTTAAGTAGGTTTCTGTGTTTATTTTTCTCCTTTTGCAAAATCTCAAGTAATTTCATGACTCTTTTTGCATATTTAAGAGGCAGCAGGGATTTGAGTATTAGAGCAAGATAACTTTTAATAAGTTTTTAAATATGAAGCATTTTTAAACCAAAAATTTAACATGAAGCAAAAAATATGCAGTTTCTAGGACTAGTCTTATGCTAAACAAAGGGGTTAGTAGTGACTTTGCTCCAACGATAATCTATAATCTATGACCATCCACTTGCTCCAAGAAAATACAACTGCTCCACAGTATTTTGGCCAGTAAGAAAGGAAGTGCTTACTAGATTTTGTTGAGTTACTTAGTCATGGATAACAGACCAAATCTACTTAAATAAGCAGGACTTTAACTGAGAATGTTTAATAAAGAGGAAATTATTTAAATGATAAATAAAAACCTGAGCATTTCAGAAAATCACAAATGTGGCTCTATCTTGTCATATCAAGATGTGCTTGAAAAAACAAAAGAACAACTTTCAGCTGTTACCCAGAAACTATTAAGGATCAGATATCTACTAAACTCTTTACAAGATAAAAAAAATTTTTTTAATATGGGAAGGGATGTTAAGTTTCCCATAGAAGGTCAACAGGTCACAAAAATACGTTGACATTTAATGGGTATTTTGACTTCTGCCAATTTTAATCAAATACATCATGATATTAGCCATGACCTCAGAGTTATCTAATAATCATAGGTTGCTTGGTAACCACAGGTTTTCAAATTAAAACATTTTTCTTCATTTCAAGTAAGTGTTATGCATTGATCCATAATGTTAAAATAGGAGCTAATAGAGTATCAATTACATGATAATTAATTTTTATGAATTGTACTTCTTAATTATCATGACTCTATGATCTAGAAATAATATTCTCATTTTACATTTTTTTCAAAATGCAGTATAATTTTTCCATTATTACATAGCTGAGAAGGGGTGGACATAGAATTCAATCCCAGGTCTCTCTGATTCCCAGGGCTATGCTAGTTTCTCTTTAGTGTCTACATTGTTTTAACTTATACTCATAGAAATCTAGATGATTTCTAGAATGCATGTAGAAAGTCATTGCCTAAAAATGAGACATTAATGTCAAGTAACGTTATTTTTCTTAAACACAAATATATGATCACATCATTTTCCCCTTTAAAATCTATATTGACTCTACTCACCTCAATCATAAAATAAAAAAGATACCAAGTCTTTGTTATTTGGTTCTTTCCCTATCTCAAGTAGTCTGTCATCCAGTTATGTCAAACTGGTAAGAGTCTCCCAAACACGCCATCTCATACCTTTCCCTTTGTTGTTCCCATGGCTTGCAGAGCCTCGAAACCCCTTTTCCATCTGGTAAATCCCCACTTTCAAGATCCCATTTAGTTACTTCCTCTAAGAGGTCTTCCTTAATCCCTTCCTTCTGCAGCCCACTTCATACTTTGGTTAGTTACTTCATACTTTCGAGTACCATAGTATCTCAAATACATGGGATGATTCAAATAAGTAGACCATTAAGCATTTTGTCATTGTCTACAAGTTAAATAAAGCCATCAAGAAGAATTCCAATTGAAATATATTTATAAACAAACAGCTTTACAAAGCTTATGATGAATTGCTAGAACATACAAAGTAAGCCTACGCAAAAAGACAGAATACAAGATGAACACTAATGGTGAGAACCTATCATTAATAAACAATGGACACTAATGATGAGACTCCATCATCAACCGTGTCGGTGCCTAGATTTGGTAGTAGGTCACAGGAATACAGACTTGTGATTGCAAAGGGTCAAATGACTTTTCTGCATTAAACCTTATCAATATTGTAGTCTTAATGTACAGACTATCTGCACTGTTTTGTTGGATTAAATATTTATTTTATCAAACATCTTAGATATGCTAATCTGTCTCTTGTAAAGGCATGAACATCTGTCTCTAAAAATGAATGCCAGTCTGTAGGGCAAGGCGAATGATACAATTCATTCTCAGCCTCACACATTTTGACACATTCCCAACATAAAGCAATGGGATTCATTGTTTAATGACAGGAAGAAAGAAACAACAGCCTCGGAAAGAGCATTATGCGATGAACTCCGGCTCCTTCAAGGTTAGCAAGGGAGAAACCTAGCCTCACTCAAATGTATCCAGCAGAGGATACTTTCATTGCCCTTAATTATTAGATGGCAGTGAGAGGATTAACAACAAATGAATGAACAATCCAAACTGGGCTATGTAGCTACCTATATATTTTGGCTTGCCTTGTTTAGGAAAAAAAAAGGCTTTATTTGCTCAGGAAAGTCAAAGCATTTTGAATGAAAAGCAATTTCAATTCTCTGCTCCCAAAACTGTATGACAAAACTTAGATAATATCAGTCATTGGCCCTAGGAAATCCTAATCTATGCTTGGAAATGCAATTGAGATCAATATGAAAATAATTTCCATTAACTCTATAGCACAACATTTAGGGGAGGGTAAGTTATTGTCTGATGAATTTCATCCATGTAAATTGTAAAACCCAGTGACATTTAGAAATGTCACTGTCTGTTTTATTTATTTATTTGTAATCCTCATAAGCCTGGTGGATGAAAACAGGCTTGGGACTCTTATCTTCAAGATGGCAGTAAATAATACCAATTTCCAAGGGACTGTCATGTGCATATTACTCTACAGACAACTGGAGGAGGTATTCAGGTACATACAAAGCTAAGGACTTTAATGTGCAGAAAATACTTAGGAACAAGTACAGACCACTGTGCATGTGAAAAGCTTTCAAGGCGTTCTAGTGTGGGTGTGGTCATGGGGAACTGTATTTGTTGCATCTTTCAAAGTATAGCTCAGAAAGTACTGATTTTAGAAGCAGGGTTATAGAATACCATGGAAAAGGATTCTTCCTGGACATAAAGGAAAACTATTTTTTTTTCTCTCATGCTGGAGCTTACCTCTTATGGGTCAGTGCAATCTGAAGAAGCAGCAAAAAATGGAGGCATGACAGAATGGATAGGGATGGACTCACATCACAGAGAAAAACAGCACAAATGGAGAGAAATGAATCAGGAGAATGCTGCATGGCTGAAAAGAACCACAGAGTATCAGAGGCATGG
This sequence comes from Anoura caudifer, assembly GCA_004027475.1. Taxonomy (NCBI): domain Eukaryota; kingdom Metazoa; phylum Chordata; class Mammalia; order Chiroptera; family Phyllostomidae; genus Anoura; species Anoura caudifer. Next base: position 1,413 of record PVKU01011621.1, on the reverse strand, counting down.
TTAAAAGTGAACATCTACACAAAATTCGACACCACCGGCACACCACAGAGAATTTTGCTGATGGTCCTGAAAGAAAATAGGTGTATTTAAATTTCTTCTTCCTTATGAACATGTCTGCCAGATAACCTTCTCATAGGTCCCAGACAAGCAAGAATCCGTTTTAACTGGCAAGACAAAATGTTAGGCAGAACCAGATGGAATTCCCAAGTTTGAAGGTCAAAAATCGTTGACTACTGACAATTTCATGTGATTCAATCTTATACGAGGTGTTCTCTGCAATGGCTACACAGTTGTCTCGTTAAAATTACAAAATGTCACAGCATCATGCAGTTTGGATTTCTCTAACATTCCACAACCAGGAAACTTCAAGTCTCAGGCTACTTCTCCTCGACTTTGTCACTTTTTCCTGCCTTTTATAAGATCATTATGTATATTGAATGCTTCCTTTATGAAAGTGAATCGGAGAATTGCAATACTAATTCAAACAGCTGTGCTTTATTTTGCCTGGGGACCTACAAAATCTTGTTACCACGATACGGTGGTTAATTGAAGATTATAATTGCATACATTCCTTTTCCTCTAGGACTATATCTAAACTTATTATGTGAGAAGAAACCTGGACTGATCCTGAACACTCATATAACAACACTGAACAGGAACTAACTTTTCAAAGGATGAATATTTTATGTTGGCCCCTGGGGGAATTACATAATTTTTTTTTTATTGCCTTACCAAAACATATAAAGCTCTTGCCGGTGCAGGATATCTATTTATTTAAAACCAATGGGGATAGGCGGTTCTTGCAGGTCCTACTGTGCATTGAAACCTAGTTGGCTGGAGGGCATGTGCTTGCAAGTCAGTGTTTATCACTCAGCCGGTATCGATTCTCTGCCTGCCTGAGATAATTAAGGAACTGACAGGTTGTCTCTGCTCCTGTCATTGCGGCAGTAGCTGGGGGCAACTGAAATGATGCAGCTGTCAGGCTACCGGCAGGAAGTACTGTTGAGGGTGCAGTCTGGATGGCTAGTCATTTTAACACTTACTCAGATCATGCAAATATTTTGGGTAAGAATTTAAAAAAACCAAGTGAGGGCTTCTATTCCTGACTATAAGATGGATTAAGTGTGAAGACAAACTTCTTTTGATTTAGACACTTAAAATACTGCATAAAATATCTTAAACTTTCTTCTTATGTTTTTGCTTTTGTTTCTAACATGAGATAATAAACCAGTGAAGAGCAGAAATTATAAGAAAGCAGAATCCTGGGGTGGAGGTGGGAGGAGGGGTGTGAACTGGTGTGGGGACATTTACCTCAAGGGTTTCTGCTGACTGGAGAGAGGGATGAGAGCATGGGTTTTTAATGGGCCATAAGTTAAACGTCTGTGCCCAAGTGAGTAGGTCAGGTGATGCAGT
>PVKU01011620.1:0-41801 GCA_004027475.1 Anoura caudifer | reverse complement strand
AAGATAGGATCTCCTTCTTTCTTTCTGCTGCATAGTATTCCATCATGTAAATGTATCAGTTTTTTGATCCACTCATTAACTGATGGGCACTTAGGTTACCTATAAGTGGAACCTAATTGACAAAACAAACAAGCAAACGAAATACAACCAGAGACACTGAAATTAAGAACAAACTGACCGTAACCAGAGGGGAGGTGTGAGGGGATAATGGGAGAAAACAAGGAAGGCTGGTCAAGGAACATGTATAAAGGACACATGGACGAAGCCAAAGGGTGGGAGGTAGGCATGGCTGGGGGGGGCGAAAGGGGGAAATGGAGATAACTCTACTTGAACAATAATAAAAAAAGAAGAAAAGAAGCATAATTGGTAGGTACAAAAATAGACAGGGGAATGTCAAGAACAGTATAGGAAATGTAGAAGTCCAAGAACTTCTATGTACAAGCTGTGGAAATGAACTGAGGGGGGCAAATTGTTGGAGGGAATTAGGGTACCAGGTAGAGGGTGGCAAAGGGGGAAAATGTGAAAACTGTAATAGCATTATCAATAAAATATACTTTAAAAATATTCTGTACTTAAGAATGAACATAAGACCTTTATCAAAGATTTTGTTTGTACCTAAAGCTTAAGTAAGTAGCAAAGTTGTCCATCGAATATTTATCATACATAAATGTGTAATATGTAACCAGTTACAGGGAACCATATTATGTTCAAACAAGCTATTGACACATTAGCAAACACAGTATAAATCAATGTAAAATGAGAAACATATTTTTCTAATTAAAACATATTTTATTAAATAAGTAATAAACTTGTATTTGGCTTTTCTGTATTGGTACTTTCATTAACTTTTCTTTACAAAAATATCAACACTTTTACTAACTATTTAGTATTTGTAGTTGACCACACAAAAAGTGGTAAAAGTTCTGAAGTATCTGTTTCGTATAAAATTTCTAGTGACATAATAATTTATGTTGCTTTTATGTACTTTACCTCAGTTTAACACCAACTGGCAACTACAAAATAAAGTGGGATAAGAACAGGCAAATAAACCTGTGAAAAATAATCAATAAACTTACAAAATTAATTAAAATGTTGTTAAAAATGCCCACTGCAAATATCTATACAAACAAATCATTTTTGTATCAAACTTATGACTGATGAATACATATCACTCCTTTAAAATCATTTGTATTCAAATCTTACCTATACTATAGCATATAAAAAGATCTAAATCTCCTAAGTTTTCATGTTGAGAGCTTTAAAAATGTTTGTAAAAATGTTTTAAAATGCAGTGTAAACATTTCAGCCCTGAACCTTTCTTCTATGCCTTTGAACCTTCTTTTTCATGTACAATACCTGATGGCCCATAGAGAATAGCTCCTGAAAGCCCCAAAGATGGGTAAAACAGAATTTCTGACTCAGGAAATAAAGATCAGCTGAATAGGATTCCCATATGACAATCCATATCAATAGAAAAGCAAGACCAGAAATTTACAATATCTATCCTACACAGTACAACATGAAGTTCGTATTTCATTGCTGGTAACAAAATCCCAAAATCAAAATATAAATAAATAAATAAATAAATAAATAATAAATAAATAAATAAATAGATTGTAAGTCCAGTAATGAGAAACTACACTTTATTTTGACATTTTGTTCTAAGTGGAATGAAAAACCCAACTATGTTTATTTGTAATCACTGATGTGGTATATAAAATCTGTCACTAAACTGCACTCTGCTAAACAACTAAAGCAATTATGATGTAGATTAATATTTAAAGAAGATTCCCACAAACTTTCAGCAACATCATCTTAGATGGTAATATTTGGTGTGCTTTATGCTGAGATAAAGAATTATTTACTTCAATTTCAAGTTTTTTGAAGACTAACCCAGAATAGATCTCTTAATAGCAAAAAAATAATAGTTTATAAACAAATTATAAAACAACCTAAAACACTCATTACAACATTAGCAAGTTCTAATGGACTCAATAATACATGCATAACAGGAATTATCTCTACAGTACCCCTATTGGGTGGCACTCTAGTCAATATTTCAAGATTTCCTTGTACAGGTACCATCTCATAAGGCAATCCTTTGCTGTTCTGGATATGCTTTTATTCTCAGCATCTGTTTTTAAATAGCCTGTATCCTGACAGGCTACATAAAACAAATTCGCTGTTCCACATAACTATTGTTCAAAACATTGTGCTCTATCAAACCTCTCCAAGTATCCTTTATGCATTAAATAACCCAATTTCTTATCCCAATCTTCTGATGACACTGTTTCCCAATCCTTTGAAATCATGATTATCTCCAGATAAACTTAACATTTAATTAAATTTTGACATTCAAAACTGAATATAGCTATAGATATGGTTTATCCATTTCACAACTCCCTCTGCATGGTAATCTAACCCCAGCATGTTTTTATGAGTTTTGCACTAGATTTCACCAGTAAAAATCCATATATCACTGTCCACTAGGTATCTTCACTTGGATTTCCCACAAACTCTTCAAACTCAAAATAACCAAAATTGAATGTATCCTCTTCTTTTCACTTCTCCACTTCATCAAAAAACAAATATGGTTTACTTCCTAATCTTCATCTAACAATGCCTAGAGTTGAAATGGCTAGAGATTAGCTAATATCCTATAATACTCTCTCTCCATCATATCTCTCATCCAACTGACTATCAAATTCCCTCAAATTTTCTATAGAGAGTCCAGGCTCTAAGCCAACTGCTAGAGTCTAAATTCTTGTTCTGCCCTCACTAGCTCTATGGCCTAGGACAAGTAACCTAGCCTCCCTGGACTCAGTTTCCTCACCTGTGAAATTGAAATAAAAAATAAATCAACACTTTCCTCATAAGCCTGCTATAAGGACTAAATTAATTCATGTATGTAAAATGCTTAGAAGAGTGATAAGCCCATAGTGAGTTCAGAGTAAATGTCAGCTGCTATTAACTATCACTATTGTCACCTCCTTAACATCACTCAGCTCTATTTATCGTGCTCACTACACTGTTTATTTAATTTAGATTCCTTTTCTTCTTTTTCTACTAGGATTATTGGTGCTGCTTCAAAACTGATATCTGTGCTTCCCTTCTTGTCAAATTCTTATTTTAATAAACTTTGAGCATATTATGCCCTAGTTTCAAATGCTTCAGTGGTGTATTACTGTCCATAGTATAAACGCAAATTATCGCCTTGGCTGGTGTGACTCGGCTGGAGAGTCATCTCATAACCAAAAGGTTGAGGGTTCGACTCCTGGTCAGGACACCTACCTAGGTTGCAAGTTGGATCCCCAGTCCGGGTGTGTCCATGAGGCAACAAATCAATGCTTCTCTCTTGCATCTATGTTTCATCCTCTCCCTTCCTCTCTCCAAAAGCAATGAAAAAAATGTCCTTGGGTGAGATAATAAATGAATGAATGAATGAATGAATGAATGAATAAATAAATGCAAATTATTGAGTATGGCATACAAAATTCTAGATGATCCAATCAATTTCTCTAGCCACATTTACCCCCTGGGTTCTCCTAGCATGTGAGGTTTGAACCAAATTCATTTATACCCTCTTCTTCTAGTATGTGATATTTGACCCACATTGATCAACTTGAATTTTCATGAAACCAGGGTCCCTCAATTTTTAAAAAATGAGATATTAAGTTGGCCAAAATACTCTTAGATTCTGATGCCCACCCATCTACCTACTTATCTCATCTTATAAATGCTTATCTTCCAGTAGAAAAGAACTAAATTATATGGGATCTTCTCCTATAAGAATGTTTTCTTGGGTCTTCTACACATCTGTTTTGCAAGAATGGTATAGATCAATCCAGTTCAAAGTATGGTTGGGAGAATAAAAGAATGGACTTATGTTTGGTGATTTATTTAATTACAAAATGGACCCTCCTTGACTACCAGAAAGTGATCAGCAGTTTTGAGAATCACTGCTCAAAAAAGGCAGAACCACCTTCATCTCCAACCTTTGTATGTGAGTCAAACTGCTTATAAAAATTTAGGGTTTTCCTCTGGGTAACCTCTCCTCTCTCCATTCACCCATTCTGAGGTAGCATCCTGTGCAGACCCCTATAACTATACTTGTGATATAGTAAAGTCATCTCTTAACATTTGTGCCTGTCAAGATCTTTTCAAAGCTTGATTCTGTGTAGATAAAGAAAGTAGTAAAAAAAATCCAAGGCTGATATATAACCAGTCATTTACTATACTTGTGTATTCATAGTTTTCTCACATACTTTCTCTATCTTCAGTTGTTTTGAAAACCACTAATTTTTCTCATTTTGAAAGAATGCTTTTATGATGATAAATTTCACACAGAATTATAAATTATACTTAAGGACAATATGACTGGCATAAATTCTCTATCGATTCATTTACAATCTTGAATGAGAGTATTTTCTAATTAAAAGTTCACATTCTTTTTGCCATTGTTATTTCTAAATGTTACAAAACATTCAACCACTACGAACCCAAGGAAAAAATAAGTGCAAATATGATAACATGCTATGGTAGAAAGATCATTATACTGGGAATCAAAGATCCAAGTTTTTATCTCAACTTCACAAATAAACACTAATTAAAATCTTATCATGGCCTGAGATTCTCCAACAATAAATAGTTTACAGTAACTGATGTTTAAGATCTATTTCAATGGGAATAATAGTACTTCTATTAGTACTTCTTGTCCCACAAGGTAGCTATAAAGATCAAATAAAGTAATTCATATAATGTATATTGTGAGCATTCATAAAGCATTCATTAGTATGTAATAAATCAGGAAATATGTAATGAATGGCTCCAACGTAGAATCTACATTTGTTAAACCATAATACAAATTTTTCCTTGAAATTGTAAAATTATTTCCATCAGTTAAGCTTAGGAGAAGAGTTATCTGAATGCAGGCTCTTACTATAGCTGCTGAGATCTACTCTGAGTACAGGTAATATTCAAAAAGGGGAGGAGTGGTAGGTATTCCACATTATCCAAAGAATAATCTTAGATTGTGACTTAAGACTCGGAGTATGTAGAGTGTGGAAGACATGAGTGTGTTTGAGGAATGAGAGACCAAAGGCCCAAATTTAGTAAGAGGTTATTGTCTCATGAAGATAATCCATTTGTAAACTCACATTATCTCTAATCACTCTTCCTCTACATTAATTCTTAATCATAATTACTCTATGCACTTAAACTTTTAATGTCATATATTATTTTGTTTTATACTATATTTACTTATCTAACTTTCAACTCCTATTTTTGTGTCACATTTTTATTATTTTAGCTTTTAACTTTTACCCTTATTTTCTGGAATTGTAGTCCCAGTCATTTTTTCCTATTGTTATCATTTATAGCTATCACTTTGAATGCCTTAAATATTTTCCATTTTTAATTCAATTTCTAATTTTAATAATATTCTAATAATTTTAAACTTTTCTATTTGCCACTTCTGTATTCCACTTATTATTCTATATGACTTGTCTTATGGCTAGCAAAAAGCAAGTCCAGAAAAGAAATAAATATGAAGAAAGGCATTAAGCCAGAAATGGTGGCATTTTTCTTCCTTGCAACTGTTTCTTCTGCTTCTCTGATTCTTTGATAGATTCTTTGGCCCAGTCCTGTATGGCTCTCCAAAGAACCCTACTCACCAAAGAGAAAAAGACAACCCACAAAATAATTCCCTCACCTAAGGTCTTAGGGCTGACTCTGCAAATTGCCTCTGAATTTGCTCCAATTTTGTCATATGTTAACTTCTCACACTATCCAGGCTATAGTGATCCCTGTGTGTATTTTTAAATTCATAATTATAAACTATGCAACCAATAGTCTTTGAGTCATACAAAAATGAGGAGCCATTATAACCAGAGGGATAATATGAAAATAAGTATTTTATACACATCATTCTAGCTGCTATGTTAGACAATCTACTAGAGAGATATAAATATATCATCTAGAACTCATTTATAAGTTCAGCCCATTTATATTAAGCAGCTACCATATATCTGCACTCTGGTAGGCTCTGATAGATAAATAGAAGAAGCCACACATCAAACATATGTACAGTTAATATATATTTCAGGACACTACTGCAATAGGCCAAAATAAGCTGACACTGTCTCAGACACTGATAGTGGACTAGAGATGAAGAAAAGTAGATTCACTAACATGGTATGTAGAAAGCTCTATACATTCTACCTATGTAGAAAGCTATGTGTATGAACACTTAGCATTCAATGATGCAAAAGAAAAAGTTGGTTGGGGCATCATCCTATACACCAAAATGTTGTAGGTTTGATACCCAGTCAGGGCACATGATTATGTCACAGATTCCATCCCCAATCAGGGGTGTGTACAGAAGGCAATTGATTCCTGTTTCTCTTTCTCCTCTCTCTCCCCTCTCCTTCTTCCTCTTCCTCCTTCCCCAGTATATCTCCTTCCCTCCCCTGATCCTCCATACCTCCACTCCATTCCCTAAAAATCAATGAAGACATCCTTGAGTGAGGATGTAAAAATAAATAAGTAAATACATAAGAAAAAAAACAAAACAATTGTACGAGTTGTATTCTTTTCTGTTTCACACAAGGTTAATAAATTTTCTATTGCTGAAAGTAGAGACCTCTATTTCATTTTCTTTATTTCAGTTTTTCCATGATTTCAGCCATTTGGTTACTATTTTCGATCTCTGATTTCCTAATACATGTCACAGTTTTAGAATGATATATATATAACAACAATGTTTTCAGACAAACAGACTCTCAGGTCCACCAACTGTTATTATTAGGTTCATTCTGGGAGCTAAACATCAATAACTGTATGGCATTGTGGAGCTAGAAATAACACAATTTACTCTTCTTGAAAGAAAGTAATATTTTGCATTCCAACCAAGAAACTCAGAGAAGAAAGTATCCAGGAAGAGATTAATAGAACATCCTTGGAAGCATTTATAGCAAAAAGGAGAAACTGGGTATTAAAACATAAATTAGAGCTGGTTTCAAAGGATTTAACTAAAGTTAAAAAATGAATAAAGTCAAATAGATAACTATATAACAAATAAAGAAGAGTACTGTATATCTTAGTCCCTCTAATAATCAAGTTCACAGAGTTGTGCTTTGAGGATATATCCTTGGGAGAAACAGACAATAAGAGAGCCTCCAGAATACCTGTTGCTAGAATGTGATTGAGGATATAGTCACTTATGACTCCTGTGAAAGGCCTGGTATGAGAAACTCTTTTAGAATTTGGTCTAAGTAATTCTGTTCCCTTTCCTAAACATGCTATTCTTCCTTATTTTTCAAAATGGATATTGTATAACTAACTATATTAGCTACCAGGAATCTCAGGCAAATTAGAAATTTAATGAAAGGTCTCTATTATGTCCATGGTTCTGGAATACATCTTCCATTGTTTTGATTTTGTATACTGCATTATGTATCTGGATAAATTCCTGTATCCTTTAATGATTACTGTATATATAACAAACACCCCACTCCCAACTCAGTGGCTTAAAACAACTTATTATTTTTCACAATTCTGTGACAGAGCTGTGTGGATTTTTACTGATCTGGCGTAGGTTCACTCATGCAACTGCATTCACCTGCTAGGTCAGTATGGGCAGAGCTCACTTGGGCCTGCAGGACCTTGAACAGACTAGGTCTAACCATGTGGTCTTTCATCTTCAAGGAGGCCAGATGTCATTTTCATATGGTGACAGCAGCATTCCAAGAAGGGAAGCTCCACTGTGCAAGCACTTATCAACTCTCTACTTGCATCACATTTGCTTATGGCCAAAGTAACACACACAAGCTAGTCACTGAGGGAGGGTGTGGGTCCTAGAAAGTATGATTCCATGCAGGTGATAAAGGTAACAAACCACCATAGCAGCTCCATAATAGGGCTGTTACTTCTCCTTCTTCTCATTCTTCTAATGCTGGAATCATGTTATTCTTTTAAAAAGTTTCTTTTCTATCTGTTTCATATCTTATATTTATAAGAGCTAAAACATCATTTGTGGGTGATCTGAGCTCATAGTAGTCCAACATATCAGTGAATAAATGCTTACATAGGATTCAAAAGTATTTTAAAATTTAAAATGCACCATATGCCGTAGCAAATGCTCACTCTTAAATTCTTAAAGTTCTCATGGAAGGAATAAAAATTTTTCTTACTTTAAGTGCAAATGCCTTAAAAAAATCATTAGGGCCAATAGTTCTCCCACTGGGAACAAATGCATCATTCCATTGTCATCTCCAGCTCTTGAGGCACTCTGTACCTCTAATCAATATGGATGTATTATTACACAAGTATTCACAATGCTTAAAACTTTAAAAATAAAAAAAGAACGATTATCTTCTGGTTTCCACACCATGTACCCTGATGAGCATGACAAGAAGATGCAAAAAGTATAAAATACTGATGTAAAGAATAAAAATAGCAAAAACCACCGAAGAAAAGGTAAAAATGGAAGAAAGTCATTAAACTTATTTCATTTTTATAAGTTGTTAGTATTTCTAAGATGCCCTATAATGACATTTAAAGATGAGTTGAACAGGCAAAATAATTTTTAAACTTTGAGAGAGATGACCATACTCCTTATGATTAAAGATGTACTTTTTATCCTAGTGACTTCTTTTAAATACCATTTCAATTCAGTATTTTAAGTTTCTGTGAAAACTTTAAGGTGTGTGCGCATGTAACTTGAGGGGTGGCTGAACTATAATTAAGTTATGTCTCTATGGGCTGATAAGATTTGCACTATGGCTGCGGCTAACACATGTAACTATAAAACATCAAAATAGCCCTTCTATCTTCAGTTAGGATGCCAAATAAGATGCTGTTCTGTGAATAGGTGGCAAAATGCTTCAGAGATTTTCCACCAGGGAAGACAAAATGTGGAAATTCACTTTGCACAGATGACTTTTTTTTTGTTGTTTTTGCTAAATTGGGCCAACAGCAGAGTTATTTTTAGATTACTTACTTCACTTTCCCTTCTTAATGGGCTGGTATACAAAATAGGACAGAAAATGCACCATATGTCACAGCAAATGCTCAAAATCAAAATGCTTAAAACTCTCAAAGAAATAAAAGAAATCTCTATCTTAAAATATAAATTTTCATCCAAATGGAATTATGACTATAAATGTTCTAACAAATACTTATTAGTTAACAAATAAATTATACATACCTTCAAAAACAGTTTCATTTTGAAAAAAATTTCCTTTAATCATTTTAGTAAAAATAAATAATTTATAAGAGAAATGCTAAAGTGTATATGAATATATTGATTTTATATTTATGACTAAAAGTAACATTTAAAGCATACAGCACTTTCAAATGCTATAGTAATTAACATAGGTTTTGATTTCATACAGGTACAAAATTTAAATGACTCATCTACTTGCTCTTTCACAAAATCAATCTAAAGTCTCTTCAGGTAGTCTCAGTTTTGTTAGAAAGATAAACTTTACAAACTTACTATTTAATGCTCAAATTTTATTAAAGAAAACAAAATTGCAGAACCGCAAAATAATTGACGTATTTTTGACATCCAACCCACTGAACACAATTTACTATTGAGGACTACAATGTACTTATTCCCTCAAAAAATCAACTAAAATATCTAAAGTTTTGGTATTCTCATGTTTAGTATTTTATTAAAATATAATCTTGTAACCCTGGCTAGTGTAGCTCAGTGGATTGAGCACGGGCCTGTGAACCAAAGGATCGCAGTTCGATTCCCAGTTAGGATACATGCCTGGGTTGCAGGTCAGTTCCCGGCAAGGGATGCATGAGAAGCAAACATACATTGATATTTCTCTCCCTCTCTCCTTCCTTTCCCCTCTAAAGATAAATAAATAAAATGTTTAGAAAATATATATATAATCTTGTGAATGCTTTGTATGTTAAATGTGCAGGACCATTTCCCTTCACTTAAAACAGGGATGACAAATAATGATAGATTAAATGTGCAAGTCCAATTTACTTCCCTAAAAACAACGCAGACATTGCTAGATATAGTTCATCATTCTATGTAACCTAGTTTTATTTAAGAAGATTCAATGTAGCAATTAAATCAAATATATTTAAACAAATATAGGTATTTCAGCATCTAGAAGTTAATTTCTGAGTAACACTGGTATGCTGATAAAGTGTAATTTGACAACAAAACAAATTTTACATATAATATAAATAGATAAATTTATGGTGCAAAACTAGGAAAACAAAAATAATTATGATTGCTAAATTAATGGTACTAATAAAATTCTGTGTATACAGACGACCTTAAACATATAATCTAATCTTGCATTTATAAATACATTAATCTGTATACAAAATAATCTGTATTATGATACAATCCTAAATGCCTTAATTCTAAGATATACCCTCTAAGAATAATTAAATCTAAGAGTGGGAAGAACAACAGTACACAGTATACAAAAGAAAAAAATAGTTTTAAACTCTAAAGAAATCATAGTATTTTGCCAAGAAAAGTATTTAACAAAAGCAAAGAAAAGAATTACTCATAATCCAAATGGCTTTTTTCAGAGAAGAGCAGACTCTGACTGAAGAGGAACAGAGTTTTATATGCATTCAGAGCTTTAGCACACTCTGTGTAAGCCACTGGTCTTGGTATGAAATAAAATTTCACTTATAAATTGTGGCTAAATAATACTTTATAAAGTCAGGTCAATTAATTCTAAACAGACCCATCATGAAAGTAGAAATAAAAGAGTCTATGTCCCCAAAATAAACATTATAACACTAAACTTTTATTAAATAACCAAACTGTTACATACAATTTATTTTAGTCAAATAATAAACATGGCAAGCATATGGAAAAAACTTTAAAGAAGTAGCAAAATTTATTGGCATTCCTATCAGGTGATGTGACATGTCTAAGTAGTTTTATTTTTATCTTTCTCCAGTTGCTAAATTGTTTAAATTACTTGACACCAATTTTACCATATATTTACTTTAGAATTTTACTAAAGTTGACCTCTAAGTAAGTACACTGTAATTCTAAGCCTCTAAGTAAGTACACTGTAATTCTAAGTTTCTATATTTAAAAAAAAAATAGATTTTTAGGTTTAGACTAGATCTTGAAAGTACCATGAAATAACTTGTGTATTTGTTTAAATTCATACATTAGGCCTACTTGAAATGAAGCCTCTCCCATGACACAATATTTTTTTAAGATTAGTCACTAAGCACACACAGTAACCACCTTTCCAGCATGTGCTGTTTATTAGGGCATCACTAACGTAAGTTCCCAACATCAACAAGCTAAAGAATATGTACCACTAACCAAACCTTTATTCCACTGGGCACATATCTCCGCAGTAAATAATTATTTCCAGACAAATGGAAAAAGAAATTGTGTTTTGACTAAATTATCCAATACTATTTTCCTAGACCTAAAACAAAGAAGGACAGTGTGAAAGTATCCTCAAAATGCTTGAAACCTCTAAGAATCCAACATTAACAACCTATTTTTTCCACTACACATGTAAAATGCTATCCACAGTATATATAGGGCAGTGAGCTGCAGGACAATGGCTCTGCTCTGTGAGGAGCTTATATCATAAAGTAAAATGGTCTGAGCCATTAGACATAAAGGAGATAATTCTAATTCCAACATAAACTTGTAATTAATTAGCCTTATTATAAAAATAGAAAATTAATCCATTTCAGAATTAAGAAAATCGGCTTCCTAAATTTAAAACATAGCCAAGTTAAGAGTAAAGTTCCCAGCTTAGTTGTAGGTCCAGAAAGAGAGACTCAGAACAGGAGAGAAGACAGGTGGACACACTGTGCCTCCTCGCACAACCAAAATTAAAGACAACAAAGATTTAGAAACAAGAAAACAACCAGAACTGGCAGAAAACTGAACTGTACAGAAGTCTGACAACCATTCTTCCAGACTGGTAAGAGCAGCAGAGTCGCTACAGGAAAAAGCAGAGGTTGGCAGACCTGGGTGCGCAGGAGCCTCAAGGTGTGGGGGCGGTGGCAATGGGCAGACCCCATGAGGCTGTGCAAGGTGACTGGCTGACCAGGCGGTCCCACATTCGCATGCAGATAATCCGGGTGAAAACTAGGAGCGAGACAGACCTCGCAACCCAGGGCCCCAGCGCCAGGAAATAAAACCTAAAAACACTGATTGAAAACAGTTGTGGGGGTTGATGTGCCGGGAGAGACTCCCAGCCTCACAGGAGAGTTCATTGGAGAGACCCACAGGGTCCTAGAACACACACAAGCCCACCCACACGGATATCAGCACCAGAGGGGCCCAATTTGCTTGTGGGAAGTGGGAGAAGGGACTGAAATACAACAAAGAGCGGAGCAAGTGCCATTGTTCCCTCTTGGACTCATCCCCACATACAGCATCACAACCCAGCAACTGCGCTGCCCCACCCTGGGGAACACCTAAGGCTCTGCCCCTCACTATGTAACAGCTGTGACCAGATCCTCCCAAAAAAACACAGCCAAAAAAATGGTTCAAACGGGAGAATGGATCAAAGCCCCAGAGCCGATTCATCTAAGTGACCAAGAGATAGCCAACCTATCAGAGCACAGTTCAAAGCCCTGGTGATCAGGATGCTCACAGAATTGGTTGATTTTGGTCGCAAATTAGATGAAAAAATAAAGGCTACATTAAATGAAATGAAGGAAAACGCACAGAGAACCAATAGTGATGGGAGGAAAACTGGGCCTCAAATCAATGCAGTGGACCAGAAGGAAGAAAGAAACAACTAAACAGAAAAGAATGAAGAAACAAGAATTCAAAAAAATGAGGAGAGGCTAAGGAACCTCCAGGACATCTTTAAATGTTCCAACACCCAAATTATAGTGGTACCAGAAGGGGAAGAGGAAGAGCAACAAGTGGAAAACTTATTTGAACAAATAATAAAGGAGAACTTCCCCAATCTGGCAAAGGAAATAGACTTCCAGGAAGTCCAGGACGCTCAGAGTTCCCATCAGACGGTCAGCTGATATCTCAAAAGAGACCTTACAGGCAAGAAGGGGCTGGAAAGAAGTCTTCCAAGTCATGAAAGTCAAGGACCTACATCCAGGATTGTTCTATCCAGCGAAGCTGTCACTTAGAATGCAAGGGAAGATAAAGTGCTTCTCAGATAAGGTCAAGTTAAAGGAGTTTATCATTACCAAGCCCTTATTGTATAAAATGTTAAAGGCACTTATCTAAGAAAAAGAAGATAAAAAATATGACAGTAAAAAGACAGCAAACTCACGGATATTAACAATCACACCTATAACAAAAGCAACTAAGCAAACCACTAGAACAGGACCAGAACCACAGAAATGGAGATCACATGGAGGGTTAGCAAAAGGGGAGTGTGAGCAGGAGAGAGGGGGAAAGGTACAGAGAGTAAGTAGCATAGATGGTGGGTAGAAAATAGGGGCAGCGCAAGAATAGTGTGGGAAATGTAGAAGCTAAAGAATTTATGACACATGGACATGAGCTAAAGGGGGAATGTGGGTGGGAGGGGGTGTGCAGGGTGGAGAGGAATGAAGGGGGGAAAATGGAACAACTATAATAGCATAATCAATAAAATATATTTTTAAAATGGTAAAGGAGAATAAGAGGTACAAACTTCCAAATAAGCCATAGAAATGTAACATATAACACGGGGAATTTGGTCAATTATACAACAGCATTTTATGGGGACAGATGGCTATTAGACTTATTGAGGGGATCATATTGCAAAGTATATAATAAATATTAAATCACTGTGTTATATACCTGGAACTAATATAATATTGTATGTTGACTACACTTTAATAAAACATTTTAAAAAGAAAAAAAAAAGAACAGGAGAGAAGCTTCCCTACAGAAGAAATTACCTAAGATACCAAGTTAAATGACCTGAAAATCATTTTATCCAAATCCATTAGTGGAATGCAAGAGAAATGCTAACAGAATAGTCAAAATGATACACAGAAAGAAGTATTTTAAATTTATAAGATGACTTATAAAACATACTTTTCCAGAAAACAAACCTTCATTATAATGATGA
Organism: Anoura caudifer; assembly: GCA_004027475.1. Lineage (NCBI taxonomy): Eukaryota > Metazoa > Chordata > Mammalia > Chiroptera > Phyllostomidae > Anoura > Anoura caudifer. The sequence goes on along the minus strand of PVKU01011620.1, from coordinate 27,747 downwards.
ATTTATTAATCTAAAAACATCATATTTAAAGCCAAGCAATAAGATGTAATGCTTTGATAAACATAAAAATGAAAATAATGCAAAACTGAGACAATCTTCAAATAAAATGGAGCAACATCAAGTTATACCACAGCTAACAGCTTCAGAGAACTTCATAAATAAACAATATAGCTTCACTTGCAAATACCACAAACAAAATTCAAAATTAATTTTTAAGCTTCAGGTTTCCAAAGAAATGCTGGTTAAAGAAGAGACAATATTTAATTTCTGAAAACAATCATACAGTCAGATTTTTGTTCTAAAGAATATTTATGGATCAAATGTTTATAACTTAACTGCCTAAGCAAGGTGGCAAGAAATGAGGAACGGAATATATCTACCTCTGGTATATTACGTAGTATTTCCCTTTCTTCCATCTGTTCAGAATTCATGAGGTCCGGTATGAGGATACTGCCCTAGCTGAATGGGTTGTCCCAATCTAAATCCTAGCACTCTAGTTTTTAAGATAGGAAAACATACAAAACAAAACCAACATACAAAACACACCTGAATAAAAAAAGTTGAGGGAGGGGCTAAGAAAAAAGTCATAAGATACATAGTTACTATTCGAAGGAGGGAATAGTAACTATATGACAGTTACTATGTAGGGATTTTCATAATGTTATTTTTAACTCATACAAAATACCACTATATACAATTTTCATCCATATTTTACACATATGAATATTAAGTTCAGAGATCAAACAACTTGAACAAGGTCATGCAGCCAGCACACCCCTAAGCCAGGGATTTGCTCTCCACTTGTCTAATGCCAAGCACTCCTCTTGCCATGATGTCAAGTCCACATCTCAATTAACAAATTTCCTGATGGGCCTCCATGGTGAGCATCTGTGCTACAAGAGCTACAAGATAGAAGACATTGCTTTTACCCTCCAGGCAGTTAACATCTAGCAGGAGTGCCCAACCTGTGGCTCTTGGGCTGCATGAAGCCCAGAATTACTGTGAATACAGCCCAACACAAAATCGTAAATTAACTTAAAATGTTATGAGATTTTTTGCAATCATATGTCACAATATATTTAATGTGTGGCCCAAGACAACTCTTCTTCTTCCAGTGTGGGGCAGAGACACCAAAAAAGTTTGCACACCCCTGAAGGCACGGTGAACATTTGATGCCCAATTCATGAGAAGCAATGTGGTACATGCACATGAAGGAGCACTAGACCAGGGAAGAGCAGTGACTCTAAATCATTGCTTTGTTATTTATTAGCCATATAACTTTGGTAAATAATTTTTATTAGTTTCTCATTTGCACCAAGTATTTAATATCTACCTTATCTTATAGAATTAGTTTAAAGATACAAGTAGATAATATAGAGCCTTATTAGATAAGAATTGTTTTACAAGTATGAAATGCTAATATTGTTATCCAAGTGTCCATAAGTCATTACAGAACTCTGAGTAAATATCTGAATTCAGCAGAAAAATGATTCACTCTTGTTTCCCCTTTTTTTGTTCTGCTTTATTTTGTCTGGTTAAGCTGTGCTCTAAGGCTGATCACTCATACTGGCTCCTCCTCCCTGCACTGACCATGGACTCCAGCTAGCTGCTTTCTGAAGATGGAACCTATGACTGAACCATTTTCCCTTGCTACACTTCAAATCAGTTCAGACGACGTGCTTATTGCTGGACAAAAATAAGTAGTCCTATTTCTTTCTCTTTCCTTTATTTCCATTTCTCCCTTCTTTATTAACTATATTGTAAAATTTAACTCCATGCTCAAGTGTCTAATCCAACCCCAAACACAAAACTATACCTCAAATTATAAATTATTTTTCTCTGTCAAGACAAGGAAAATAAGTGATAGTCCATTTTCTGAGGGAAATCAGAAGAAGTCAGTTCAGAAACCAGGCGATTAGGAAATTCTCTGAGGACATGGAGAATTTGTAAAACATGAAACAACCTTTGGCTGAATGGTAAGCGTTTTACGAACTAGGCTGTACCAACCACAAGCATTTAAAAGAAGTAAATAAAATTAATTTTATGTCTTAAACACTAGTATTAAAACAAAATTTCCTATCAAGTTTTCCATTGCAAAATTAATATTTATCATTCTTTAACATGGAAAGAATTATTCCCAATTCCAAACAATCTACTGACTAACTTAAAAGGCTATCTATACTTCAAATATGTTTGACTGTAAAGGGCTGAGATTCTTCAGATAATTCCCAAATCATCATTTTATTATGTATATATGTAAGCCAGCCACCATGATAATGCATACATTGACAGGAGAAAAAACTATTTTTACATATATGTTGACAAACTCAAAAGTGCTAGACTTTAGACATAAATGTAACACAACTGCCTCTATTTATTTCTCTCTCTCTTTCTGTCTCTGTCCCGGTCTTTTTTCTCTCTCAGTCTTATTTTAAAGAAAGCTAACAGAATTCTTTCCTTTCCACATTTGTTTCCACAAGGGAAATTGTAGACTTTTTTTTTAGGATTAATAATGGCAAACTCAATATATTCACCAGGTCAATAAAATATTGGAAGTGAAATTTTGTTAGAAATTTAGAAGTTATAAACTTATGCTTATAAGAGTATAGATCTTATATTTTAAATCACTATCTTATTTCTGCTGACCAGCAAAATTTGGATTCTAGTTCAATTCCTTATTCTCCTGGAAAAATAAGCTTTAGCAATGCCATGCGATATTGTTCTCTGACCTAGAATATTAAATTTCATTAGTAGCTCTGGAGATGCAATACCTGTAAATCAGCATTTTTACAGTTTTTCCAAATGATTCTTATGACCAGCAACATTATCACAAATGAATTTTTTCCTTATTTAACTATATTTAAGTTATTTCCTCAACAGTATCACCTATCATAAACTTATTGTTAAAACAATTAGATTTCTTTATTTGAATGGTTTTATTTCTAGCAATAAAACATAATTTCTTCAACTAATAAATATATTCAGCTTGCTGCCACATCAAAAAGATACTAAATTTACTTTAACTTTTACCATCACATAATGAAATGTAAATTAATTAAGTTACTTAAAATGGCTAAATATTCTTGTTGGAAAATGTAATTAATAAAAGGGAAATGGCTCTGGCTGGTGTGACTCAGTGGTTGAGTGCCAGACTGCGTATCAAAGGGTCATTGGTGCCTGGGTTGCAGGCCAGGCCCCCAGCAGCGGGCACGCCAGAGGCAACCACACGTTGTTTCTCTCCCTGTCTTCATCCCTCCCTTCCCCTCTCTAAAAAAATAATAATAATAATTAAATCTTTTAAAAAGGGAAAAAAATGACAGTATACACCTTCATTATGGCCATAGTTTTTCAGTTAAACCTTTCTTAAATATGTATCATCTATGTAATAAAAGTTTTTTTTTACCTGTACTTGTATTTCCTTATTCTCTATTAGCATTTTTTACTTTCTGTGGAATACCTTAATACTTATGCATATCTGACTGCACGCGACTGCATTAAATTTTCTTGCACATTTTTTTGTCATACAAATACTGTAGGTAACATAATAAAACTGTAACATGGAAGAACTTCCCACCAGAAATGGGGAGGGGTGGAGAAGCCCCAAAGATCATGGGCCTGCACTGCCCTGGCAACTGGCACAACCCAGTGGGGTGCAACCAAATAAAAGACAAAGGCAAGCAAAGTTGGCACCCAAAATCAGGAAGGTGATTGGATAGGAGGGATATATCCTCCACCCATTTTTGCCACTTGGAGGATTATAGCGGGGCAGAGCGGGGAGGTCTTTAAAACTCCAAAAATGTCCCACTTTTGTTTTTGCTCCCTGATTCCCTGGCTGGTGGGTCTGCGGCTGGAAGCAGAGATCCTGAGATGGGAACCTAGCCAGAGGGATTCTGAATGCCCCATGCGGCAGTGCTCCAGGGCAGGGAGGCTGGAGGGAAGCTCAGGAGGTGAGCTCAGGGAGGCTCCAGCTGTTGGGCTGGGGAGGCACGTGCGCTACTGAGCCCCATGCCCCCTTCCCCAGGCAGGAACCCATGGCAGCAGGTGCCCAGCCACAGCCCTGGCTTCCAGTGCAGCCCAGACAAGCCCCACAACCCTTCCCCAGGTGGGAGGCAGCGGTTGCTGCCCACCTTCAGTCCATACCTCTGGCATGGGTCCAACAAACCCCAAACCCCTTCCCAAGTGAGAAGTCATGGTGGCTGCCACCTGCCTGAGGTCCACACCAGTGTAGACTAGTCATCTGCAGTCCCAGTGCAGCCAGGGAGGATCAGGCCTGATGACCCTCCCTGAGTGCTTTGGGCCTGAAGCCAAGCATTGCAGACACCACAAGCAAGGCTGGTAAGAAGGAGGCCACAGGGTGGGGAGAGGTGATTAGGGCTGAGAGGTCTGGGTGGTGGGGCAGGGAGCAGATCCTGGGAGGTAGTTGGGCAGCAAGCCCCTCACCCCTCCCCTGGTTGCAAAGCTGTGAGAAACTGCTGTAGTGACCACCTGCCAGCAGCCTGCTGGCTCCTCCACAGTGCAGGTGGGGTGGGCATTGAGTAATCTTTTGTGTGTGTATATATGTACATGTAACATGGATGTGTATATGTATATATATATGTAAATAAAAATTCTATTTTTTTTCCCACCAGACTCTATCTCAAGTGTAACTGCCTGTGGGCGGCAGGCAGTGGGACCCCACCAGTTATTCCATTACAGTAGTGGAGCCCAATGTGGGGCCCTAGTCACTTTTGGCAGGTAGACACCCATCCCAGGGAGTGGGACTGTGGGGCTTCCCAGGTGCTGGGAGGTCCTCTGCACACTCTTGGGGTGTCAGCTTCTTAAACATGCCTGGCAGGTGGAAAGGAAACCAGCATAGGAGGAGAAAATGGACTCTGGGAAGGGGGATGGATCACCTGAGTTTTAGGACTGAGAACCAGGGTCCAGGTGATAACTGGCAGTGTTTTGGGAAGGCACTGAAAGCAGCTGGGGGATGGGGGTTAGAGGCTCAGTAACTCTCAGGCCTGCTGAAAATGACTGAATATAAACTTGGGGTAGTTGAAGCTGTTGGCATAGGCAAGAGTTCCTTGACAATACAGGTAATTCAGGATGGCTTTGTGGAAGAATATGATACTACAATAGAGAATTCCTACAGAAAAAAAGTAATAATTGATGAAGAAACATGTTTCTTGAATATTCTCAACACAGCAGGTCAAAAGGGGTATAATGCAATGAGGGACCAGTACACGAGGACTGTAGAGGGCTTTCTTTGCACCTTTGCCTAAAATGATATTAAATCATTTGAAGATACTATTATATAGAAGAAGTGAAAAGAGTTAAAAACTCTGAAGGTGTACCCATGGTTGTGGTAGGAAATAATTGTGATTTGCCTTCTAGAACAGCAGACACAAAACAGGCTCAGGACTTAGCAAGAAATTTTGGAATTCCTTTTATTGAATCAACAAAGAAAAGACAAGGTATTAACAGTCCTTTCTATGCATTAGTTCAAGAAATTTGAAAACATAAGAACTGAGCAAGATGATAAAAGGAAGAAAAAGAAATCAAAGACAAAGTGTATAATTATGTAAATACAGTTTGTACTTAATTTCTCAAGGCATACTTAAGTGGTAATATTTGTATACTACACTAAGTTATTAACATTTGTTTCAGCATTCCCTGATTTTATTGCTGCACCATCCAAGCTGTTAGCTTTTATTTTGAATTCTTATTTTAAAATGACAGTGGATTTTTTTTCTTCTAAGCACCAGTATTCTCTGAGTTTTGGTTTTCAAACTAACAATGCCTGTGGGAAAAATAAGAAGAAACTGAGATTTCTTTCTTGAGGTTTTTGGTGCATACATGAGATTACTTCCTCACTTCAGCCTGAGAAATGGAGGCATGATATCTCATGTTTATTGGCTGTTCCTATATCATTTTTAAATCATAAACAAATTTAAATGCTTTTGTGGCAAAAAAAAAGGGTAAAGCAAATTTATGTAGGGGAATGTTATTACACCCAGTTGTTCTGTGTTAGTCCCCAAACTGCACCTAACTGTAATTACTTTGTATTTAGGCATATGTTTGTTTTAAGCATCCACTTCTGGATCATTTTAAACTGACCATGAACTGGCAAGACCAGTGAATTCCTGGGTGATGCTCTTTGATGGAGGAAATTCTAAAATATATATTAGAGCTTGGCTGTAAATACCTTCCTGACTATACTTGGTATTGAAATCTAGTACTATTTTGTATATATGCTTCTCTGTGGGAATGGTGTTACAGTGGACTGTCTACTTTACTTACAAATGTTGAAAGTTACCACTTGAGTTGAGGCTTCTCAAAATTTGGAAGTGCTGAAGAATACAGATACGGGTCAGGAGAGAGTCACTCTCCACGGTACAGCAAGTAAACAAGGAATTGGAAAATGGTTACACAAAGAGGCATAGACTGACTTTTCTGATATTCTTTTATAAAAAAATAATTAATGGTTCATAGTTGGCCTGGATGTCATTATAACTGTTCTCTCTCCAAGGCCTAGTATAATAGTTAGCATCTAGTAAGTATCTGATGGATAGTCAATAACTTTGCTTTATCAGAATATTGTTATCAGTTATCAGTTAGCACCTATTTATAAATGAACAAAAAGTAAAGAATGCCCTAGCATAAGTATGCCAGGAAATGCATTTGAAATGAGACCAGGCACATCCCATTCCTTTGCTCCAGATTAGGGTAACACCCAGAAATGGACTTAAGGTAAGCCCTTTTGAAATAGTTTATGGCAAACAATTCCAAATCTTGGTTCTGGGAATAACCCCTCTAGATTTAGAGCATAAGTGGAAAATTAAGGAATATGTACAACATTTAGGGCAAACACTAGCCATTTTGCACAAGTTTGCTCATTGCAGATCCACCTACCCATCCAATGAGCTCTTACACCCATTCTAGCTGGTGAACTGAGTCTTAATAAAAACTTGGAAGAACCAAGGACCTGAACAGCAGTTAGCTGAGCAATGGACTGGTCCCTATGATGTCCTACTGAAGACACAGTTTTTTTCTGAAGCTCATGGGAATTAAGCCTTGAGTCCACCACACACACTAATAAAATGGGCACTGCCTGAGAATTCAAATCCTACTGCTGTGGTAGATGCTGGAAAAGAAAGCTGGACCTGCACTCTGGAAGGAGATTTGAAATTTGTATTTTGAAAGAAGAGAGGTGGCCCCAGTGCAAAGTGACAAAGTCCCTTTATTTTATTAATGTGTTTGCAGCTGCCACATACTGACTTTGATGGTAGTCTGATCCATAGTTAAAAAGGACAAGATTGAAAGTGAGTTATGTTTATCCCTAAATGAAGGTCTACTAAAGTTGTACACTTTAGACATAGAATGGTGTAGAATTTTCTTTTGAAAGGAAAGACACCTCATTGCTTGGGTTGAGTTATTCTTTGCTTTAGGTTTTGTTTTGTTTCTTGCTTTCTGATCTTTTGGGTACTTGGGGGACTTAACTGTTTTGTTTATACTGGGAATCCTCCCTCTCTGCAGTTTGGGGCTTTGTGCCATTTGAGACCTAGGAAAGGTCATCTGGTGCCAATTACAGTCAGCTGGGGTGAGAGGGCATGTCTTTGCCATGAGACTAGTTGGTGAGAGGTCATGTGTCTGCCAGGAGACCAGTGGATGTACTGGTAGACAAGAGAATGCCTCTATGGTTGGGACTTTGTGCCATTGCTGCTGGATGGAATCCAGCTGGGGTGAGAATATATTTCTGCTATCTGGCTTTGTGCTTTGGGACCTAGGAAAGGTCATCTGGTGCCAATTAGAGTTAGCTGGGGTAAGAGAATGTCTTTACCATTGAGACTTCATGCCATTTAGAACCTGAGAAAGGTCATCTGTGTGACTGGTTAGGGAGACAAGATTCTAAGGCTAGTTTTAGTACCCTCTTTTTTTTATTTTTGGAATTCTGTTTTTTGCCTTGGATATTTTTGTTTTGTTACTGTTTTTAAAAGAAATTTAGTTTTCCCAGTGACAATTAAAACTTCACCCCACGTAGTAAAGTAATGAAAAAATGTAAGACATGGAAATGCAATTTTGGTGGATATTGAATAAACAAGAATTTTTCTTTTTGCTTTGTATTTTTCTCCTTACCTGATCCCTCTAGAATTTGGCATTCTTAATGAGTAAGGATATACTTTCCTTTGCATGAAACCAACAAGACCAGTTTCAAATTATGGTTTTAATATCCAAGACTTTGACAAGGATGTCGTGCCTGGGCTTTGGTTGTTACCAGAAAGGCTTAGGAACTAAGATTGACTTTGAAAGCTAACAAAAGCTAACTAGAGAAATGTTTGGGTGGGTACCTTGTTTGTTCATGTGGTTCATGGAAGCCTTTCCAGGGAAGGAATGAAGCATGCTTTCCTGAAAGATAGCAAGGAGGAACCTTTAGACATGATGGGAACCTCAAGGACTAGAGGAAAACAAGTAGTGTAAGCAAAGCCAGACGGCAGTTGTGGGGCTTGGCTTCTATGATCTGAAAGGTTGTTTAAGGGTCAATCTGAAGGTTATTTGTGGAAATTACAGCAAAATAAACTTTAAAAAGGCTATGTTTTCAGTGTTGCAGTTGTTTTTATGCAAACGATGAGGCAAAACTGAAAACTTGCAGTCTTTCTGAGGCCAATGAAGGTGATCTTAGGTAGGAGAATCAGGTTTTAAGGAAAATCACAATGTTAAGTCATAATCATCAGACTCTAGTGCAGCTAACTACCTTCAAAGTTTGTTTTCACTTAAAGAGTTGAACTGTTTTAACCAGCTGGTATCAAACTGTTACTGCGTAGTATCATTTCAGTAAAGGCCTTGCAAATAAATATCTTCTTAAAAGACAGTCTTGTGGACTCAGAAAAGGTGTAGGCTCCACTTGAAAAGCCTACCTGCATCACCACTTCCTGGAACTTAACAGTTCGGCTGAACTAAACAGTTGAATTGGTGTAGTATCAAACAGCCTATTGGTTTCACTTTAAAACTGCTCTTTTTTGCTTTAATAGTTTGGACAGAAAGGATGCAGAAGTGTTAACCGGGGAATGGGGAAGAATCTCAGGATATTTCCCTAAACCTAATTTTAGTTCAGTATAGTAGGCAATAGTGCTTCAGACAGGTGTGACAGGCCTTGTACACCTTCCTCCAAGGAAGCTGTTCTTCCTTAACCAGGGACACTGCAGAATTAGTCCATACTTTATTATTTAGTTGTTAATAGATTTGACTGTGCCTTCTAATCCTCTTGCCAAATTTGTTGCCTACAAAACATGACAGGGATGACAACTCAACCAGTAACACCATCCTTTGGACATCATGCATACCACTTTCCAGGAACAACTAGCTGACCTGGTCTTTGCAAGATCATTCTCCCTTGCATGAAGCTCCCCCATCCCACTCTAGGCCCCCCTTTTTCAGGACCTCTAGACCAGGATTATAGGTAGGACTACATATCTTGGTCAGCAGGAAGTAGTTACAGAAGAAGGAGACCTTTGTCCATCTGCCCTTGTAAGATTTTAGGTGTCCAAAGTGTTATGGTGGGGGTTTTAATGGGGGAAACTTCCCCAAGAAATGTGGAGGGGTGGAGAAGCACCACAGATAGTGCATGTATACATTGCCTTAGCAACCAGGACACCATGGGCATAACAAACAAACAAAAAAGGCATGCAATGGTGGTGCCAAAAACCAGGAAGTTGATTGGATGGGAGGGACATACCTTCCTATCCATTTCTGCTATGGGGAGATATGGGGGGGAATCTTCCAAAGGTGCAGAGTGTGCAAATGGCATGCTTTCACACCTCGATCCTCTGGCTGATGGGTCCACAGCTGGGAGCTGAGGTCCTGAGCTGAGGACCTAGCTGGGGGAATTTTGAGTGCCCCCTACCACAGTGCTCCAAGATTTGCTTGTCCTGGAGCACAGCAGGTTTCAGGTGGGGGGTGGGAAGCTCTGGAGGTGAGCTCTTGGAGGCACAGCTCCTAGCAAGCTCTATGCCCCCTTCCCCAGTCAGGAAGCTGGCAAAGGTGACACCTGCCCACCATCCCTACCTTTGGGGGCAGTTTTAACAATCCCAATGACCCTCCTCCATGCATGAAGCCATGGAAGCTGCCACATAACCATGGCCCCCATCGCCAGCACTTCTGACAAGCCCTACATCTCTTCCCAAGGCTGGAGGCAGTGGCTGCTCCCGGCCTGCAGCCCATAACGCCAGTGTGGGCCCAGAAAGCCCTGCACCCCTTCCCAGGCTGGAAGCCATGGTGGCTGCTGCCTGCCCAAGGCCCACACCATTGCTGGCCATTTGGCTGCGGTCCCAGTAGAGCCAGGGAGGGTCAGGCCCAGTGCCCTTCACTAAGCACTTTTGGCCTGACCCAGCACATTGCAGGTACTATGAGCAAGGCTGGTATGAAGGGAACAATGGGGCAGGGGGAGAAGATTTGGGCTGAGAGGCCCCAGGGGCAGATCCTGGGAGGCAGTCAGGCGATAAGCCCTACTTACACTCTTCCTCCAAAAGCAGGCTGTGGGAAACTGCTGAGACAGCTACCTGTCAGCAGCCTACTTGCTCCTCTGGTAGCAGTGGCAGGGTGGGCATCAAGTAATCTATTGTGTGTGTGTGTGCACGCACACACATGTGTGTAAATAAAAATTGTATTTGCCTTTCCACTAGACTCTGTCTCTAGAGTTATTGCCTATGGGTGGCAAGTGCTGGGGCCCTGCTGGTTGGTTACAAAACCACAGGCTTGTCTCTATTTTCTCATACAAGCAAGCCTTAACTAAAAACATTTCATTTGTTGCTGTCTTAACTCTAATAAAAGAGATTTACTGTATTTTTTATGCATTATTTTGAAATCTCTCTGTTCTGAAAGTGCTACTGATCACAACTTTGGTAAAGTAATAAGTACTACACTATAAAAAGAACTTTCATTCAAAATAATAGCAACCACCTAGGCCAATGAAGCAAAAATGTTTAAGATTCAGATATATAATTCTGAGCTAAGTTATTTCACAAAGAAATTCGACATTACACAATGGAAGTGTTTTTCCTGAGGCTTAAAATGATAAGATAATAAAAGAAATTCAAGATGAGTTCATAGAAGGAGGTTGGGGAAAATGAATATTATGGACTAGTTGGGAATCAAACAGCACAAATGGCACCTTCAAGATGTTAAACAGTGGAAGCAATTTTTTTAATTCCAAGGAAAAAATGGTGTTCAATTTACAATTCTTTCACACGATAAAGCAATAATTGTTAGCTATACCTTAGACTTCCTTTCAAAAAGAGAGATGTGTATTCTAAAGAAGAGTCAAATAGTCTACTATCTAGCTAAGTATTGTAGATTTGCCTATAGCAAGAAAGAAAGAACATTAAGGAAAAGAATTTTACTATTCCTCTTTCTTCTAGGTCTTTTTTTTCCATTTCCCCCAGGTCAGACTGTATAATCTACATTTATATCAAAAATAACAGAAACATTCTCCAAGATAGACTCTGTAAGTTTGGTTTTAGTTATCTTAAAAAATATAAAGAAATACCAGAACACATAAATAGTGAAACCTAGCTAAAGGGACATCATAAGTAAATATAGGAGGAAATCCTCCTTACACAAAGGTATAGAAGCAAACCTAAATAGCCCTGATATGATCAGTTTTCAAACTACAATTCCAGCCAGGTACTTAACTCATCTAATTGTACCCTACAACACTGGTCCACCCATATCCTCACATACAAAACAGAATAAAAAGTTTTGTGTTGTAACAAAGCTTTGTCTCATACTTAAATTTGCCTCTGCTAGGTGTGATGCTGGCACAAGACTGTTCTACCTGTCAGCAACCTTACTATATGTTAGTTATGGCCTGACTCCTAGAAAAAATATGATGTGAATGTAATTATCAGTTTACTACCTAGACCTCTGATGACTCAGCTGATCATTTCAATTATTATCCAGACTTATATCATAATACTAATAATCACAATAGTTGAACATTTAATAAACTATTGTCTTACTAATAATATCATTTCTCAGAAGGCTTATAAAGCAATAAGGTGGAGTGCTAATTTGGACTTAATAGCACTGAAATGGGAAGAACTTCATGAAAGAATTTGTCACACAATTATTTGAAGTTCATGTCAATTTTTTTAAATTCAGATGATCCCCATTTACTTAAAAACTCTGTACCTCTTTGTTTTGATCAAGTCACATAGCCTCTCTTAAGCTTATTTTTAAATATTCTACCTAAAACATAGCTGAATTTTCTAAATAACAAGTACATATAATGCTAGCTAGTAAAAATTTGGAGGACAGGGTATTGTACAGAAACTTCCATCATATCTCTACAAATGCTGATGCTGCCATCACTATCTTTATCCTCCCTCACCAAAGCCATCAATTCTTCAAACTCAGCATTTAGTTTATGTGTTACCCATTCCATCACTTTTTGGCCTTCATTAGCATTTAAAGATACTTGTCATCACTTGCCATCAGTCATTCAAGATAAGTACTGAGACTGACTCCTTTTACCATGACTATGGCCTCTCGAGTCAAAACAGCTTTTTCTGAGTCCTATAGATATGGTTCATATATATATATATATCTTTCATCTACTGAAACCATATTTGTAAATAAAATATTAGCAGATTTAAGTTTCATTATTTTCTGTACAGTATTAACTACAGAATGTTCATGCACATAGGTTTTGGTCCCTGCCATACCAATAAGAGATTTTACAATGGTAGCAAACCCACTCTGTGCTGAGAAGTCTATGGCTGTGCAGTTTTCCAGAAGGGAAATTGTCTAACACATCAACTCCACTTGGGTTCATAATGTTTGAGTATTTCTGTATTGCAGCTATTGTAACATTTTTGCATGGGTGGTCAAAGATGTGCTCCAAATTCCAAATCTTCATGGTTCCAGTGGCCTGCACAATGTCCTGGTAATGCTTCATGTCAATTTTAAACTCTTAATTCCAAGCTAGTAAACAAACTGTGTCATGCACTTTAGTAACAGAGATACAATATGTATGTTTATGTTTATATGAATAACTATGTGTGTGTGGGGGGGGGGTTGGCAAAATATGGCCCATGGACTAAAACTGGCTAAATGCCTGATTTTGAATGATCTGTAAGTAAGAATGGTTTTTACAGTTTTAAATGGTTGAATAAAAATTTTAAAAAAAGTATTTTGTGAAATATAAAAATTGTATGAAATTCCAACTTGAGTTCATAAATAAACTTTAGTTCCACACAGACATACTCCTTTATTTAGGTATTGTCTGTAGCTGCTTTTACACTACAAGAGCAGAATTAAATAGCTGGGACAGAGACCTCTGGTCCACAAAATCTTTTTTTTACTCTCTATCCTTTACAGAAAAAAAAAAAAAAAAAGTCTGCTAACCCCTACTAACCTACTATATATGATGGCCTGAATCAAACTCTTTAAAAAATGTCTTGGGATAAATACCTATCTTGTCTGTTAAAAATTATTAAAAGTAATATTATGAAACCCCCTATCCTCAGAAGATACTAAAAAAATCATAAAATATCTAAAAACACAGAGTTACACAGGGATTATTTGACCTCGAAAATAATTTTACATGGCGAGGAATAGTACATAAACATGACTCAAAGTTTTAATTATTGCTTAAAATGGCTGAAGCATATTCCCCCCATCAAAAAAGAAATCCAAGAACATTTCAACACCTTACTTAGCTATAGGGAAGTAAGGGAAAATATTAAAGAATACATGAGCCTACTGTTTGGTGAAATTGATAAACAGTGGTGCCCTCTTGTCCATAGTGGATATGTTCCAAGACACCCAGAAGATATCTGAAACTGTGGATAGTACCAAACCCTATTTACATTCTTTTTTCCCTGCACCACACACAATTTAAAACTTATAAATTGTTTATATACAATACCTCCTCACTAAAAAAAAATTATGGCTTCTCTTTGGCATAGCCAAATGGCTTTGGGGCTCTTATAAAGTAAAATAAGGTTTACTTGAACACAAGTACCATAATACCCAACAGTTGATCTATAAACAGAGATGGATATTAAGTGACTAAATGGCAGCAACACATACAGTGTTGATATGCTGGACAAAAGGATAATTCACGTCCCAGTTGGGAGAAGCAGAGTGGCATAAGATTTCATTGTGCTACTTTGAACAACACACAATTTAAAACCTATAAATTGTTTACTTAATGAAATTTTCCATTTAATACATTCAAACCTCAGTTGATCACAGGTGAATGAAACCATGGAACATGAAACCACAGATAAGGGGGGACTACTGTATTACCAGAAAACCAAGATGAAGCTGGAATTCTTGAATCCTAAAAGTTCTCCACCAAAAACAAAAGTGTTGAAAATAAAATGTAAAATCATATATGATTAATAGGAAAATCAAAGTTCAAGAATTAAAAAGAACACAATGGGTCACTTTAAATAAGTTTATGCATACAGAACCAATGGATTACCATTTCAAGGTATTAACAAAAGGTAGCTTGCAAATGTTGTAACAGAACCACAGCTGATAACCTTGGAAGATTTATGAACTGAAGAACAGACATAATGCATAAGACAGGCCAATATTATTTTTGAGGTAAAATGACCCTTAAAAAATGAAGATCACTGATCTTGACACTATCCCTTAGCAAAATTCTAGAACAGGTTATTAAATGTGGTTTGTGAGCACCATTTTTTAAACCTGCTATAGACTGTTTAAATACAAGTCATACCAAATTTTGTTTCCTTTTCTGATATTAATAGATGAGTGGATCACAGAAATACATTAGTTATATGATATCTGAACCAAGAAAATTATGGAGAAAGTCTCTCGTTGACAACTTGGAGTAAGTCCACTTACTATTTGTGTAACTTTGGGTACATTTTAAACACCTAGAACAAGATGCAAATTTCATGGGCCCCTTGAGTTTCTTAATGTTGCATAAGCAGAAGCACTGGCAACTTTTGTTCTAGGCTGTCTTTTCATGAATGTTTGTATAGCATATAGCCTTTGGAGACAGAGATGGTACCTCCTTCTAGAATAAAGGAGAGATTTGTTTACAGCCTTTTATAAAAGACTGGGGTTCTTAAACCTGGGATTCCTCATCTGTGAAACAACTCACTCAGAGTACAACATTGAGCCATGCTTCCAAGCCCCTGAGGAGCTTGGTGGACAGGAAACAAAATAAACATGAAGTTCAAGCTATGTGCTGTACCAGGAGTTAAGTCCTTTGACTCTGACACAAAAGTCTTGTGTTTTCTCTAAGCATCCATAAAACAGTCACTGGTTAATTTCCTAATGTTGAAATAGGGTAAAATCACAGGTCCTTCAAAGTTCTTGACAACCTGTAACTCAGCTTTGCTATTCATAAAATGGGGAAAAACAGTACCTTCTTATAAAAGTATTATGAAAATTATCAATACATAATAATTGATTAGGAAAATGCCTATGCTAACCACTCAATAACTGTTAGCCATTACTATAAAGATAATAATTATTGCCCTCCCATTGATTTTAGAGAAAGGGAAAGGGAGGGAAAGAGAAAGGGAGAGAAATATCAATGCAAAAGAGAAACATTGATTGGTTGACTGGGGACTGAACCTGCAAACTAGGCATGTCCCCTGGCCAGGAATCAAACCATGACATTTCAGTTTATGGGACAACACTCTAACTTAGACACGCTGAGCAAGGCATGATAATTATTATTAATTTCAAATGTATATAGGAAGGTATAAATCACATCCAAAGGATTAATGACAAGTCAGAGCTTCCATGATCACTAATTTTAGATAAGGCTCTATTCCTAATGCTGTACTGTTCAATATTTTCACAAATAATTGAATAGAGCTGTAAAAATACATTAATGAAAATTATGGGTGGTATAACTGCTAGCATAGATAACAGAATCAGGATTTTTTTTAACTATTGAAATGCTGAATAACTAAACTATAAAAAAACAAATTTAATAGACATACCAACCCTATTAAAGTACACAAATTCTATATTAATTATAAGTTATATAAAATGAATTATAATTCTAGTAACAATGTAACATGACTAAAAATAAATTTGCTGTTATATTAGAGATGAATTTTCAACAAGTTCTTTGTTGTTCAGGTCACAATCATGGATGGTAGGATATCTAGCTCTAGAGACATTTTAAAGGGGAACTTTGGCCAACAGAAGCATTCCCAGAGGACAGTAAGCAGAAATGTATAAAGGGTAAAATAAACTCAAATAAAAGTATAACTTAAGAAGCTTGGGAAGTGGAGAAGATGACAGTGAGATAGGTGGGAGCAGAGACCACTTCCCCCTGCACACATGTGAAACACCTAGCCAATCTATTGAGGACAGAGCAAATGGCCAATAGTACCCCAGCATATATGAAGATTGGAGACAAAAATTGTAGAGGACATTGAAAAATAAGATGGGCGGTACTTTAAATATCATAGAATACACTCCTGCTGTCTTAAACCATTTTGTCTTCCCCCTCCAACTGATCACAAAAAAAGAGTAGGTGGAAGGTGTGAACACCCGGATACCTGCTGGAAGAGGAAACCCACCAACAAAGGAACCACCAAGAAATATAACAGAAGAAGGTAAAGGAGGGAGTGGAAGCCACACTAACCCAACCCTGGACCTATCTGGAAATACAACAAATTCTGGAGAAATTACTCAGAACAAACAACTAAACAAGAGCAAGAGAGAATCCTCAAAACCTTGTACACATGGAAGAACCAGCTTCAATACAACCTGCCCTCACCTGCACAACAGAATACAAGACGTGGTAGATGGAGTGACACTCAGTTAACCAGATGGTGGAAAGAACCCACTAAAGAAAGACCCAACAATAAAAAAGCCAAAGACATACACAGGGCCAACATAAATGACAGCCCAAGACCAGCAAGCTTGAGAGATCAAGGAGTCTGCACTACTGAATCTACAAGTTCTCTACCATAGAAGTTCACACAATAAACACAGGGAGTCTGAAAAGACCAATTTAAGAAGCAGAGGATAAAAAGAGTCTCACAAACAACAGAAAGACAAAGAAACAATTCCCAAATGAAAGGAAAGGAGGAAGACTCAGAAACAATGCTAAATGAAATAGAGGTAAGTCAACTATCAGGTATTGAGCTCAAAGCAATGGTTATCAGGAAACTCAATGAGATTACTGAGAATTACCAAAAATTACAGGGAAACTAAAATGAACTCACTGCAAACTATATCAACATGAAAAAGGAAATAGAAACTATCAAAAAGGGCCAAGAGGAAATGAAAAATACAATTTCTGAACTGAAGAATACAGTAGAAGGAATCAAAAGCAGGCTCGATGAAGCAGAGGATTGGATCAGCGAGCAGGAGGACAAGGTAGAAAAAACACCCAGAAAGAGCAAGAAAAGGAAAAGAGGCTCAGAAATAATGAAGAGGGGTTAAAGGACAATCTGAAATGTAATAATATCCATATAATAGGGATACCAGAAGAAGAAGAGCAAGGGATATAAAACCTGTTTGAAAAAGTAATGATGGAAAACTTCCCTGATTTGATGAGAGAAAAAGTCACACAAATTCAGGAAACACAGACAATACAAATCAAGAGGACCCAAAGAGGCCCACTGCAAGACAAATAATAATTAAAATGGCAAAATTCCAAGATAAAAAGTGAATCTTACAGGCAGCAAGGGAAAAACAGGAAGTAATATACAAGGGAGCCCTGATAAGACTAGCACCTGACTTCTCAATGGAAATGTTCCAAACCAGAAGGAAATAGCAAATAATATTCCAAGTCATGAAAATCAGAAGCCTGCAACCAAGACTACTTTATATAGCAAGGCTCTCAATTAAAATGGAAGGCCATATATGGAGCACACCAGACAAAAGATGCCTCAAAGGATACACCTCCTCCAAACCAGCTCTGCAGGAGATGCTAAAGGGTTTGCTTTAAGGAGAGGAAGAAAAACAGTGAAAGAGACAGGAACACAGGTACGAAAAATGGCAATGAATATGCACCCATCAATAATAACCTTAAATGCAAATGGATTAAATGCCCCAATAAAAGGACGCAGAATAGCAGAATGGATAAGAAAACATGACACACACAAATATTGGCTACAGGAGACCCACCTCAGAACAAAAGACCTAAACAGTCCAAAAGTAAAGGGCTGGAAACAAATATTCCAAGCAAATGGACAGGGAAAAAAGTTGGGATACTAACAATCATATCAGACAAAAGAGAATACAAAAAAGGTGTCATAAAAAGACACCCAGAAGGTCACTTCATAATACTCAAGGGAAGAATTCATCAAGAAGACATAAACACTCTAAACATATGCACCCAACATCGAAGCATTAATATACATAAGGGAAATCTTGGAGGAGTTCAAGAAAGATATTGGCAGAAACACAATTATACTAGGGGATTATAACACCCCACTGTCAAAAATAGATAGATCTTCCAAACAAAATATCTACAAAGGATATTGCAGCATTGAACAATATGCTAGAATAAATGGACTTAACAGATATATATATAGAACTTTCCATACCAAAGAAGCAAAATATACATTCTTTTAAATGCACATGGAACATTTTCAAAGATATTCCACATGATAGGACACAAAACAAGCCTCATCAAATTCAAGAATACTGGAATCATATCAAGCATTTTGTCTGACAACAAGGGACTAAAACTGTAAACCAACTTCAAGGGGAAAAAAACACAAAACACACAAAACTATGGAGATGGAATAGCATGCTATTAAACAACAAATGAGTCAAGAATGAGATGAGGGAAGAAATCAAGAAGTTTCTGGGGAAAAAAAGACAAAGATAAACTCACAAAAATCCAAAACTAATAGTATACAACAAAGGCAGTCCTGAGAGGGAAGTTAATTGTGTTAGAGGCCTACCTAAAAAAGATAGAAATATTACAAATAAACAACCTAACCCTATGCCTACAAGAAGCCCCAAAACAACAACAAAGACAACCCAGATCAAGTACAAGGAAGGAACTAACCATGATTCAGAGCAGGATTAAATGGCATAGACACTAAAAGCACAATTCTAAGGATCAATGAATCCAAGAGCTGGTTCTTTGAAAAAATGAACAAAATTGACAATTTTTTAAGCAGGCTCATTAACAGAGAGAGAGAGAGAGAGAGAGAGAGGAACCAAATAAACACAATCAGAAATGAAAGAGGAGAGATTACAACTGATACTACAGAAATACAGAGGGTTATAAGAAATTAGTATGAAGAACTAGATGCCAAGAAATTTGAAAACCTAGATGAAATTGACAAATTTTAGAAAAATATAATCTTCCAAAACTCAATGAAGAAGCAGCAGAAAGCCTGAAGAGACCAAATAACACCTGATGAAATTGAAACAATAATCAAAAAGCTACCAACACACAAAAATCCTGGACAAGACAGTTTCACAGGAAAATTTTACAAAGCATGGAAAGAAGAACTAACACCTAACTGTCTCAGATTATTCCAAAAAATTCAAGAAGATGGAAAACTCTCAAACCCTTTTTACGAAGCCAGCATCATCCTAATCACAAAACCAGATAAAGACATAACAAAGAAAGCAAATTTCAGACCAATTTCACTGATGAACATAGATGTTAAAATCCTCAAAAAATATTGGCAAACCACACCCAGCAATATGTTAAAAAGATCATACACCATGATCAAGTGGGATTCATCCCAGGGATGCCAGGATGGTACAATATTTGCAAATCAGTAAACATAATACACCACATAAACAAAACACAAAAATCAAACAATGATATCAATAGATATGGATAAAGCATCTGATAAGGTATAGCACCCATTTATGATAAAAACACTCAGCAAAGTGGGAATAGAGGGAGCATTCCTCAACTTAATAAAAGCCATATACAAGAGATCTACAGCCAACATCATACTCACCGGGCAAAATCTTAGAGCTTTCTCACTAAGATCAGGAACAAGACAAGGATGCCCGCTTTTACCACTCCCAGTCAACATAGTATGGGAAGTCCTAGCCACAGCAATCAGACAAGAAAAATAAATAAAAGGCATCCAAATTGGATAGGAGGAAGTAAAGTAAAGCTCTCATTGTTTGTCCATGACATGATAGTGTACATAGAAAACCCTAAAGACTCCATCAAAAAAAACACTTGTCCTAAT
The DNA here is from genome assembly GCA_004027475.1 of Anoura caudifer. Classification (NCBI taxonomy): domain Eukaryota; kingdom Metazoa; phylum Chordata; class Mammalia; order Chiroptera; family Phyllostomidae; genus Anoura; species Anoura caudifer. The sequence goes on along the minus strand of PVKU01011620.1, from coordinate 7,585 downwards.
AAGTGAATTTGGCAAAACAGCAGGATGCAAAATCAATATTCACAAATCAAATGCATTTTTCTATACCAACAATGAAATATCAGAAACAGAAATCAGAAGAAAAATCCCATTTGCTATAGCAACAAGAAAAATAAAGTGCTTAGGAATAAATCTAACCAAGGAGACAAAAGATCTATATGCAGAAAACTACACAACACTGAAGAAGAAAATTAAGGAAGACACAAACAAATGGAAGTATGTACCATGATCATGGACTGGAAGAATTAACATAATCAAAGTGTCCATACTACCCAAAGCAATTTATAGATTCAATGCAATCCCTATTAAAGTACCCATTACGTAGTTCACAGACATAGAACAAACATTTCAGAAATTTAAATGGAACAATAAATGACCTTGAATAGTAGCTACAGCAATTTTGAGATAGAACAAAGCAGGAGGGATCACGATACCTGATATTATAGCAGCTAACTCCCGCTTTGGCTTCTGTACACTAACTCCCCCTTTGGCTTCTGTACACCCAGCTTCCGATAAGGACACCTCAAGGACACCTCAAGGCTAGAGTTATTTTCACATCAGCTTCTGTACCTCTTGCTTCTGCCACATAGGATAGGACATCCAGAGAGCTATAAAAGCCTTGCTCAGCCAAGGCTCGGGGCTAAGAATTTGGAGACTTCCTCCTCTGGGCCCGCGCATATGAATGAAGGCTCGTGTTCTGCCATCTCCACCACATGTGATTTTTTTCTCCCACATTTGGTTCCCTGACTGGGAAACGAACTCACACGAAGCAGGCATTTTTGCCTCCGGTGAAGGCGAGCGGGGGCTCGGCAGGGGAGCCCCATTGCTGGTGAAGGAGCACGTGCCCCGGTAATTTCGGGCTTCCTGGGACAGAAGCTCCCGGGCCGCATCCCTGACTGCTCTAAGACCCAGGCAGAAGGGGAGAGACTAACCACGAGCTGTCAGGAGGCGCCAGGTCAGTAAGCGCCCCGGGGACCAGACCCGAGACCAGGGAGAGGCTGATCACCTCTCAAACAGTAATCTGAGAATTTGGGCTGAGCAACTATGAGGCCCAGACCAGCAGACCCTTTCTCGGGGAGGGAAAAGTAATAAACTCTGGGAAATTGTGTGTGTGAAGGAGAGTGAATGTGTTTGTGGCTCCACAAGCAAAGCTTACCGAGTAAGAGTGAGCCCCAACCTGCGGTTCCTGGGTCAGTCATATGGCATAACAGCTGGGTGGATAACCCGAATCACTACACGGGCAGCCTTAGTCAAGACTGACCTAACTCCCTTGCGAGAGGACAGGTCAGGCGGGTGAGTGAGAGAACCCTAAAACCCCTTGTTTGTCTACGCCGTAAGGGGAGGAAACATGGGGAGCGGTCCATCAACCATTTTAGATTGTATGCTCCAGAATTTTGACCAGTTTCAAGGGTAGGACCCCTGGATGACTCCAGGTCAGCTTGAGACTTTCTGTACATCTGAATGGCCCACATTTGGGGTAGGCTGACCCCCTGAAGGCACCCTTAATTTAAATATCATTAGGGCAGTTCACCTGATAGTCACAGGGAAACCAGGGCACCCAGACCAGTTTGTCTACATAGATAGGTGGCAGGAACTAGCACAGGACATGCCGAGGTGGCTCTAGCAGTGCGCCAAGACGACCCCCAGATGAGCGGGAGCATCCGGGAAGAGGAATAGCGCCCGAATGTGCTGCGGACGCCCGGCCACCAAAACACCAGCACGGGTTCTCATTGCAAAGACCCCAAAACATCCTATTTATCAGGGCCACCCAGAAGATGATGTGCCCTCCTTCCCACCGCCCTACCAAATACAGGGGCCACCTACAATGCCCCCAGCACCAGATACCCCAACACCATCAGTCTCTCCCCAGCCAGTGGAGGAAAAAGGGGGCCTCCTGCACCCACGCAGTCACCGATAGCGTCTCACCTGCAACACCACCTACCCCTGCAGATGCCCCTAAGAGAGACTCAGGGCCCCCCCGCAGGTAGCGTCAGATGGGACACTCCAGCCAGGGCCAGTAGTTTTCTACTACCGGCTGTTCACCACCACAGACCTCCTCAACTGGAAACACCACACGCCCTCCTATTCAGAGAAGCCCCAGGCCCTAATAGATTTGATGGAGTCCATAATGCAGACCCATCGGCCCACCTGGTACGACTGCCGCCAACTCCTGCTCACTCTGTTCAATACTGAGGAGAGGCACAAGATCTTACAAGAGGCTCATCAGTATTTAGAGACCCATGCCCCAGCAGGCACCCTCAACCTGCAGCAGTACGCATGGGTGGCAGCCCCAGAGACCCAGCCAGATTGGGATCATAACACTGAACAGGGGAGGGCTGCCCTTGACCGGTACCATGAGGCTATCCTACAAGGGGTCCGAGCTGGTGCCAGAAGGCCCACTAACATGGCAAAGGTCTCTAGCGTGATGCAAAGGGCAGATGAGTGTCCAGGAGATTTCCTAGAGCGCCTGATGGAGGCTTATAGGATATATACCCCATTTGACCCCAAGAGCCCTGACAGCCAGCGGATGATTAACATGGCATTCGTGACCCAAGCAGAGCCAGACATTGGCAAGAAGCTCCAGAAGCTGGAGGGCTTCGCAGGCATAAACATTAGCCAATTAATTGAAGTTGCCAACAAGGTCTATAGAGACGAAGCAGCGGAGGCCGCTGCTCAAGAAAAGCAGAAAAAGAAAGCGGTGCTGTTAGCAGCGGCTCTCATAGCACCCAAGAAAGACCCACCCAAGAAGGGTCAAAAGGGCCATTTCAAAGTAGAAAAGGACCAGTGTGCTTACTGCAAAGAAAGGGAACATTGGAAGCGGGACTGCCCAAACCACAAACACAAAGAGGAAAGAGGAACCGGCACCGCAGCCAGCCCCAGGCATTCTCAGCCTGGCAGGGCTAGACACTGAATGAGAAGGACCGGGCTCAATGAAACTTGCCCCCCATGAGCCCACAGTCCATGCCACGGTTGGGGGCCAAACATTGACTTTCATAGTAGATACCGGGGCTGAGCACTCAGTAGTCACAACCCCAGTAGCCCCACCATCGGGCCGAGAGGTATCTATAATTGGCGCCACCGGACAACCCAGCATGCCAAAGACATTCTGCCAGGCGTGAACTATTGAATTAGGGGTTCACTGAGTCTGCCATGAATTTCTAATACTTACCCAAGTGCCCCATCCGCTGCTGGGGAGAGACCTCCTGAGTAAACTTTTGGCTCAAGTAGCCTTCCACCCAATGGGGCAGGCCACTCTCAAGCTGGGAACCTCCAGTTTGGTAGCAGTTGTCACATCCCATGAGGAGGAATATCGGATCCACAAAAAGGACATAGAAGAAAAACCGAGTGGACAGGACCCTCTCATGGACGAGTTCCCCAACATCTGGGCCAAAGGCAATCCGCCAGGGTTGGCTACAAGTAGACCCCGGTGATTGTAGAATTGAAACCAGGGACCCAGCTGCACTGCCTCCTCCAATATGCTATTCCCAAGGAAGCACGACAGGGTATTGTGGATGTCATAGAAAAATATCTGCTCAAAGGCATACTAGTCCCGTGCCAATCGCAGTGGAACACTCCGCTTCTCCCTGTGAAGAAGCCTGACAGGTCTGGATATCACCCCGTACAGGACCTCAGGGCTGTCAACTAAGCCACCCAAACCCTGCACCCGACCGTGCCTAACCCATATACGCTTTTAAGCCAGGTGCCACTGACTGTTTCTCATTTTACTTGCTTGGACTTGAATGACACCTTCTTTTGTATACCCCTAGCCCTGGTAAGCCAGCCTCTCTTTGCATTTGAATGGGAAGACCCCTGCACAGGGGTCAAAACTCAGTTAACATGGAACCGTCTGCCACAAGGATTTAAGAACTCCCCCATGATATTCAGTGAGGCGCTAGCCAGGGACCTGATGCCCTTTTCTGAGAAACACCCTAAACTCATCCTACTCCAGTATGTAGATGACCTGCTATTGGCCGGAGTAGGCTCCCAGGAATGCTGGGAAGGAACAAGGACCCTACTGCAACTCCTGGCAGCCAATGGCTATCGAGTATCACAGAAAAAGGCACAGATATGCCAGGAGGAGGTCAGGTATTTAGGTTTCAGAATAAGCAAAGGGTAGAGGACACTAGGGGTTGAGAGGTGAGCCATGATCTGTCAGTTCCCAACCCCGGAAAATAGAAAGCAACTCCAGGAGTTCCTGAGAGTGGCATGATGCTGCCGGATTTGGATCCCGGGGTTTGCCGCGATAGCAAAACCACTGTACCAGGTGCTCAGGGGACCAGAAACAGCCCCGTTCGACTGGAAAGAGGAGCAACAAGCCACATTCAGCAGAATAAAAGAACTCTTGATCGGCGCACCGGCCCTAGGACTGCCTAACCCTGGCAAGCCCTTCTCGCTCCACGTCCACGAGAAGGGAAAAGTAGCCCTAGGGGTACTAGCACAAGAGATTGGACCATGGCAGTGCCCAGCAGCTTATCTTTCAAAACAGCTGGACAACGTCACCGCAGGATGGCCTCCTTGCTTGCGGGCCATAGCGGCAGCTGTCACCCTCCTACAAGAGGCAGACAAGCTCACTTTGGGACAAGAAATAAACCTATATGTGCCACATGCGGTCCACAGCTTGCTGGAAGGCCAGGGACACCGGTGGCTGTCCAATCCTCGGCTTACACAATACCAGGGAATACTCCAGGAGAACCCAAGAGTACACCTCAAAGCAGTCGGGAAAATTAACCCAGCCACTTTCCTCCCCACTGAGACGGGAGAACCGGACCATGATTGCCAAGAGGTCACTGACCAGGTATATGCTAGCAGGCTGGACTTAAAAGACCACCCGCTACTCCGTGCTGACCTCACCTTGTATACTGATGGAAGTAGTTATATAACAGAAAAAGGAGAGCGAGCCGCAGGGTATGCAGTAACCACCAGAAACCAGGTCTTGGAAGCTAAATCCTTGACGATTGGATGGTCTGCGCAGAAGGCAGAGATATTCGCCCTCATAAGGGCCTTAGAACTAGCTGAAGGGAAGAAGGTCAATACATACACAGATTCTAAGTATGCCTTTGCTACCCTCCACATCCATGGGGCCATTTACCAAGAAAGGGGACTGCTCACTGCTGAGGGAAAGGAAATCAAGAACAAAGTAGAAATCCTCTGACTCCTAGAGGCTGTCTGGGGCCCGGCCCAAGTGGCGGTAATGCATTGTCCAGGACACATGAAAGCTAACACAGAAGAGGCCCTAGGGAATCGGTTAGCAGACCATGTGGCTAAGGCCGCAGCGAGAGACCCAACCTCCCCAAAGGCACAAGTAAGCCCCCTGATCTGCTCACCCATAGCCCACCAAGACTACCAACCGGCGGAGGAGGAGTGGGCCAAGCAAGCCCAGGCAACCAGGACATCAGAAGGGCTATGGAAACTACCAGATGGATGGATATATGTGCCACAGGGCCAGGCAGGGCAAATAGTTCAGAATTGTCATGCCTTAACTCATCTGGGAAAGATGGCAGTAGAAAGTCTCTTAAAGAGATATCTCTATATGCCAAACCTTGCCTCATTGTGTGCATCCGCAGTGGCAAGGTGTATAACTTGTGCCAGAAACAATGTGGCAGGAAACAACCACCTCCCACCAGGGATACAACATCAGGGAACCCAGCCTTTAGAAGATCTGCAAATAGATTTCACTGAAATAAAGCCAAGCCGAGGCTATAAATACCTGCTGCTCATAGTCTGCATCTTCTCGGGCTGGGTAGAAGCCTTCCCAACTAGGACCGAAAAAGCCCATGAAGTAGCCAAAGCTCTGCTGAGAGAAATAATTCCCCGGCATGGGTTACCCCTGAGTCTTGGAAGCGATAACGGCCCAGCTTTTGTCTCTCAAGTAGTGCAAGATCTAACAAAACTCCTGAACATAAAATGGAAGCTACACACCGCTATAGAACCCAGAGTTCAGGAAAAGTAGAAAGAATGAATGGAACCTTAAAGGAAACTTTAGCAAAACTTTACCAAGAGACTGGACTACCCTGGACAGACCTGTTGCCCCTAGCTCTACTTAGAGTAAGGAATGCCCCAAACCAGGCAGGGTATACACCCCTTATGAACTAGTCTATGGAAGACTACCCCAATAGTTAGGATAGCCAAGACCACTAACTTACAGATAAGAGGGGAAATTGAGCAGACCAGGTATTTAATAGAGTTAGGAAAGGCCTTAGAAAAGATAGGAGGAGCTCAGCTAGGATTTGAACCAAAACCCCGAGGGGGGCCAGCACACCCCTACCATCCAGGATAGTATGTGTGGGTAAAGGACTGGAAAAAAGAACCCCTCCAGCCAGTCTGGATGGGGCCCTACCAAGTACCTTTAACTACCCCGACTGCCCTAAAAGTTGCAGGTATTACACTGTGGATCCATCATACCCTGGCAAAGGCCACCACAGCACCAGAAGAGTCGAGGACGGAAGCAGCAGGATGGCGCATTCCCGCCCTCAAGCTTCAGCGGCGGACAGGAGCCACGGGAGACCAGAAAATCTGGGAGATCAGAGATTAACAAACTAAACGTCATGTTTCGGGCATTACTATAACTATGGATACCAGCGGGACTGGCACTAGAGCAACCCTACGTCTGGAGGTTTTATGTCCAAGAGACTTACACTAAGGACAATGATATAATAACTCCTAATATAGGTACATACACCTGCCCAGAAGCAGGATGTAGAAGAGAAATCCAACTAGAAATCCAGTCTACTGCTCTAAGGAGCATAGATGAATGGGTAGAATGGGGAAACCATTTCCCTGCTATATGCATATTAGATGACCAACCTCATGATTACTATTATTGGTGGCCAAATAAATATGGAGGATGTCCATATTACCAGTGTAACATAATAGAATGGAATTAGAGACAACCACTAAGACTAACCATAAAGTCTCTGGAGGCTGAAAAAATGGAAAACAGGAATAAATGGGAAAATTTATGTGGCCTCCCACCACACAGGGCCAGTAGGAGATAGATATATTCATATACAAGGCCCAAGAAGCAGAAAACCCCAGGCTGAATACCATATACCATGTCCATACTGTTATAGAAGAGCAGGAGAAAGTCCTAATGGAAGGATTGAATACTTAACAGTCCGTGGGGCCTTTCTCCTGGATGGCCTTAATACAGCAAGGGACCGGGATCCTCTACTTGGCCAGTCCCGGCAATTATAGTGACTGCTTCCTATGTGCCTACCTGGACCGCCCGCCCTTGACAGCAGTCCCACTATCTCGAGTTTTTAATGTATCCCATGAACTAATATCATTCTCTCTCCAAGGTGTCTCCCTATTCCAGGACCCATCTGCTGGAACTCCAGAATGCTACGGACCATACAGAACCTGCAACCAGACGCTGCCTGCCTCTGGAGCCATCACCAGCCCGCCGGGAACCTTTTTCTGGTGCAATGGGACTCTCCATCGGCGGTCAATAGCAGCACCCCTTCGCCCTGCTACCCGGTGGCCCTAGCCCCGCAGCTAGTCCTGTATCAGTCAGGAGAATTAAATACCTTGCTAGCACAGAGTCATAAGAAGCGGGGGGGGGGGGGGT
>PVKU01011619.1:0-41807 GCA_004027475.1 Anoura caudifer | reverse complement strand
TGATATTAAATCTTATTTTCAAGGGACTCATTTATATTTAAGTCTTATGCTTTCCCTATAAACATGAGGGGTTTTATATGGAAAAATAAGTGGCTTATTATTAAGATAATAAGGAATATTAAGATAATACAGGAATATACAAGAATGTAAAATACATATCCTCTATGAGGGTATGGATAATATTTTACTAGACTAAAAGGTGAATTTAATGGAAATATATTTTTACTATTAGAAAAATATTGGAGATATTCTACATTTACACAATACAGGCTATAATCAACTCATCATTTCTCATTGTAGAACTGGTAGGTTCAAACACAACATAGTTCTGACATAACCAAGGTTGCCTGGAGTTTACCTGAGTACTTCATTACCCATTTTATCTTGTATATTAATCAGAGTGCCTAGATATAGTAAGCTGACAACTAACTAAGTTTTGTTCACTAACATCGTATGTTAAAAATTTCTCTCTAACTTGAGTTTGTTGGTGTCAGAAGGCACATGAATGAACAGATGATGTTCTTCCTGTATCTTCTCATTTTTGTAGTTGAGAATCTGACTGGCATTGCTGGATTAATGCATGTTCTAGATTTAGTACCTGAAACCAAATGTAACAGTAGATACTTTAATGTGTAAAATAGGTTCTTTGGTGTTGTTGTATTTGACATTTTCTTTGCTTTTTTAATGCCCTATATCATCCTATGAAGGATTTGGAGCATCTATAATGAATGCATAAATGTATCTGTCTATTTCTCATCTATTGATATCTATCATCTATCTGTCCATCTATATCTGTGTATTATCAATAAATCACATGTTGACATGAGAGTAGAAATAAATAATAACAAGAGCATAGAAATTATAGAGAGGATGTTATCAACAACATGGGCATTCAGGGAGGAGTAGAAATGTCCAAAATTTCCATGAGTATTACAGATATGATACAGAACAATCCAGGACACTTTGCCTGGTGTGCAAAGCCTATGTCATATTTAAGGGTTTTTCAGTTAAATAACAGTATCTAATTCCTTGTAGCTATGATCTGACAGACATTCATTACAACAAAGATTAGTTCTGTAGTCTGCATATTTGGGTATATGATTTAGTAAGCATATCTAATTCCATCACTTTCCACTGGCCTTTCATTGACAGTTTGAGACCTGCTGAGTCTGATACATAGACCAACACATCAGCCTAATTATCAAGGTTATCTGAGACAACCAGGTGTGAAACAGAGGGGCTTGGCCTTTTGTGCCATTTGTATATAGTAAGGTCATTCAAAAGCTGAGTACCCAGCATTTAGCCGAATGATTCAACCATAGAAGCAGTCAGGTTTAAGCTCTTGGATTGGAGATGGAAAAGGAGCTGTGAAACCAGGTAAACACAAACAGTGAGGCCAAGCCAAAGCTATAGATGCTAGAAGTGAAACCCAGGAGGGTTCACCTCCCAGGACCACAGCTCGCCCTCATGTGCAATTTAGATTTACAAACCCGGGATTCTTTTCAGTATCCTGACCACCTGCATAAATAAGTTTCAGTTGTTTTAAAGCTCTTTTACTCTGGACCTTTATCATGAACATTCCTAAGTAAACATTTACATTTGAGGACATACAGAAATATTTTTGTGAAGATGCACTGTTATAAAGAAAAATAATCTTCTACAAAATGTTATGCATTTAAAATTCAATGTCATCTGACTGGGTGTGTCAAATCATTTCCTCATATATTCAAGGGATCTCAGTGTGCTTGGTGATGGACAGGGTGTGGTAGGGGGGTTGGAATGCAGTGGACATGGCATATCACTCAAAGTCATAGAGAACAGTAATGTCACACTGAACAGAAAATGTGGCAACATGTTAAGGAACTCGCAGGAGAGATAATTAAAATCTAGGTGAGAAGACCATAAAATAAAGATGTTGTTGATAATGACTGTAAAACTTTGAAAGAACAAACTTTTATATAATAGTGCATGTCATTTAGCAATCATGCATTTTATGCCAGCTACTTTTTAAACTCTCTGCATAGATTATTTTGTTTATTATTTACATCTCTACAGATGGAAAACCTGAGAAATAAATTAACATTGCCAGTGTATACTTTGGATATGTCAGGTTCCACCAAGTTACTTGTAAAGGACAAACTGTGTGCTCTTTTCACTGTCATGACACAGAAGTATCCATTTAATAAGTACTTAATAAATCTCTCTCCATCGATACCTTCCTCTTTCTTCCTTTGTTGAATAAATTAGTGTAACAATCATTGTGAGAAATGAGGGAATTGAAAATAGAAAAATAGATATGACCAAAAAAACAAAATGAGTGAACATTTGAAGTTGTATAGTTTGTTTATTTCTATCCCAAACCATGAAAATTTCCAAATTGGGAAGTGAGATAAGCTGAAAAATGCAAACATCATGGGTACTTAATAATTAGGGTGCTTGTTAGTTTATCAGCTGTCACAGTGGATCCCAGCCATCTGCTAGCTCTACTTTGTCAATTAACTCTATAGAGATCATGTTGGTACATGTGCTTCTTGCTGCAGTTGGATCTCTCTTATATGGCATTGCCATTTAAGGTGGAACCATGCCATTTTATCTGCCCAGCTAAAGAACAACAGAGTAATTAGGTACGTTTATAATCTCAGTGCATAGTAAAGATGCATCTGGCTATTGTAGATGATTTGTACTAATCTATAATGTTAATGTTAGTCTTCTGCCACTGATATTTCAGGGAAATGAACAGGGGCATTTAGCAAGCTGTTACTGATGCATTTGCTAAAATACCAACAATTTTCCTATCTCTTATTTTTTGGTTGATTGTATGGGCAATAATTGATTGGTAGGTTGTTGCTCAGACCCTCTTGTGCCCCAGATTGAATGAGTGAGTGCTGACTGTCATGGTCCTAAAAGACTGTGAGGAGCTGGGGGTAAATTGAAATGTCACCATGATGCATGGATGCCTGTCTGCCTATAAGATTTCACTTGCCCTTTCCTAATAAGTTCCTTTGCTGATAAAATTGACCTTCCTATGTCTAACAATTTGAATGTAAATATTGACAATGTGCTTGGTATTGTAAGATGTAAATAAAGAAGTTGGAGACCACTTATATTAATATTATAAAGGAAAATCTAGGTAATTAGAAATCATGAAGATAATAGTATTTGTAGTAGTAGAAGTAATATAGTGTAGCTCTTTTATTTTATTTAAATTTTTTCACTATTTTTTACCCCCCTTACATACTCATCCTCCTGAACCCCCCTCCAGTAATCACACTGTTGTCTATGTCCATTATTTTTTTCTCTTTATATTTCTTTTTTGCTCAATCCCTCTAGACAACCCCCTCCCCCCACTGATAGCTGTCAGCCTGTCAGCCTGCTCCCTATCTAAGAATCTGACTTTATTTTGCTATGTTTTCTTCTAGGATTTTTATGGCTTCAATTTTAACATTAAGTATTTAATTCATTTTGAGTCTCTTCTTATGTATGGTATAAGAAGGTGGTTTAGTGTTGATCTTAAAATGTTTTTCCTGCAAAAATAATCACCAATGAAATCTGAAAAAAACAAAACAAAACAGTCTTCAGTTAATATAATTGTACCAATTGTAAATTTTTAATTTTGATGACTGTTATAGGTTTATGATATAAGATATGAACTGAAGGGGAAAATGGTAAAGAACTTTATGGGAATTCTCTGTACTATTTTACAACTCTTCTGTAAGTTTGCAATTAATTGAAAAGCAAACAATTAAAATATATATCTCAAATGCAGGCAAACTCCTTTGAATGGGACCTGATCTCTTCTGGAGGAAATGAGATATTTTTTCCCTCTTTTCCTGATCACCAGACTTTATTCAGAAAGCCTATACTTCAATTACCTTCAACATTTTTCCACCTAATTAACTAACACTAAGTGTATGGTCAACTAAATCCCAAGACATAATTTGATAGCTTCTTCTTAAACCAGGTCTCCCTTAAAATATCTTTGAAAAATTGATTTTCTTTCTGACAATTCCAAAGCTGTTCTACATTATCCTGAGGCAATAGTCTCATTTGGATTTGATACAGACACACACCAGAGTACCAATGATTTGAGTGCCATGTCATCCACCAGTTTCATTAGCATTTTCTTAATGCTGGTATCTGAGGCTCCCCAAAAGTCTGTCATCTTTTAGATAATGGAACAAGCTTAGGTCTTGCCCTGGGTACTCACCCAGGCCTGCCCTTCTGATTTACAAAGATCCATGTATGAACTCTCTTTGCTTTATTCTAGCTGTAAGTTTACCTACCAGAACTATCCCACAACCCACATTTATTCTTTTTTATTATCAAATATATAATGAGGATCTCTGTTAAGTTCCCTGATGAAATCCAGACAATACCTGACTACAACATTTCTTAATCTACCATACTAATTTATAATGATTTTGTGCTGCTCCCAGTGATCAATACATGTTGTTATGATGTACCCACAAATCATCTTTTCAGCAGTCCTCTTCTAGGGAAATAGTGTAAGGTTACTCATCAAAATTATGCAAAAATAGTAACATGTAGCCTACTCTTTCTATTTTGTTTATTATTGTCATGCTTTGAGAAGATAGTTGCTAGACCAAATATAGAGGCAAAAACCTCTAGAAATATGCAAACTATGGGACCATTTCTTTGTGGGAAAATGAGGGAAGAGTTTCCGTAAGAATCAAACAGAAAATGCTATTGTTTTGTTTCAGATTTTACAGGTAGTAGCTGTTTCTGATGGTGTAAACTCCACAGGAGGCACACCATCAGAAATGGCAAAATTAAATGTAATTTGGTGAAACTATTTATCAGGAATTTTCTTAAACAGTTAATAATTTGCACATTTCTTTGCTAAACTGTTTCTTCATTAGTAAGGATTATAGCCTGCTACAAACTGCTAATGAATTATGACACATCTATTATTTATGGAGATTATCAACTTAGCTGACTTTCTGAAGGTCACCCTATGGTTTAAAATGTCAAGTGATCTTGTTGAAATTGCTCCACAGTGTCACCAAATGAAACTATGGTAGATTGAAATTTGCCAGTCCTTAGCTGATGTTCGTTTTGCAATGGGTGTGTCTTCCACTCATATCACAGCCTCATCTTAGAAGGGACATTGCTCAGACAAGCTTTAATAATTATTCTTTGTAGTTTATATGCTCTAATGCCCAGTGATGGTTGATGAAATGTACCTAACTCATTTTGCTCACCTTAGGCTGTTCCTATTCTTCTTGCATGTCACCCCCATAGTATCCTTTCTGTAACACAAATCACTACTTGATTTGCTGATATTTACCAAGATTTTCATGGAATGAAATAGAATAGAAGGGATTAGGATAATAGTAATACAGAGAATGTAAGATATTCAGGAAGAAAAGTAGCAACAGCAAATAATTTCATATGCCAATGTGCTAAGTGCTTTCCATGAATTATCTCATTTTATCCTCACAAAAGTCCAGTGGAAATAAGGACTGTGTTTCAAATAAACTACCAAAGAGAGAGATGCTAATAAAATTGTCCAGCATCACAGACCTGTTTGGTGATTAATCTGGTATGTGAATCCCAGCTATTAGGCCCCAGAGCCTCTGCTCTTGACCTTGGGACCATGCTCCCATGCATGTTGATAGCCATTATGCTGAATGTCACTTGTGACTGCATGTTCACAAAGATGGCATACAAACCATTGTGACTTTCAGCAGTTTTAATACTATTAGGGAGTGCCATATGGTATGCAAAATATTGTATGGTATGATATTTGACTATCTTTCACATTAAAAGAAATGGTGATTTGTTTAGGAAAAACAGAAAAACCAAGAAAATGACACATACAGGAGACAATAGAAGACACATACTGACTAAATGCCACATGGTATCATGTACTGAATCCTGAACAGAAAAAGGACATTGTTAATAGACTGGTAACATCTGAAAAAGGTCTGTACGTTAGCAATATTGCACAGATGTAAACTTTATATGGTTTTAATATTGTACTATGTAAGAGGTTAACTTTAAGGGAAGCAGGGTAAAACATACATGAGAACTCTTTGTAATATATGAGGTCTGTCCAGAAGATATCCAGCCATGTAATACGAAAAAATGGAGACATTTATTGGAGAAGATACAAGAAACAAGAAATATTGTGCATAGGACAATGATGTCTTAGTCCCCTTCAAAGTAGGCACCTTGGGACTTCACACAATTCTCCCAATCACCATGAGCTGCCCAGTTGTATTTTTCCTGAATCTCATCGATGGTATGAAATCTCTTCCCTTTCAAAGGTGATTTTAGTTTTGGGAAAAAGGCAGATGCCACAAGGTGGCAAATCTGGACTGTAGGGGTTCTAGGCTTTGAGAGATGTCTGAGCCTCGCAGTAGCCTATTTTCTGGATCCTGTTTGAGGGAAAAATAGACTCTCCCTCCAGCTGGACTTAGTACTCGTCATTCCAGCTCCCTTTGAACTAAGTTAGACCTTTGATCCCCTGGTGAGCCTTGTTGTTTGTTTGGTATAATGCATTAGGCTCAGAAAGAAGACCTCCAAGAGGATCACAAAAGACCATTAAGCCTGGAAGGGGAGTTAAGGCACTGAAAGGAGGGGAAAAAAACAAACAAAAAACAATTCTATTAGATTTATAACAGATTCAAGAGTGATTACCAGGTATTTGGCTTTATTATACAAAAAAATTATATATATATATATATATTTCTTGGTGCTGTCACTCATCTAGTGGACACTAGATATAGGATGAATGCTCTGTAAATGTTAATGGGCATTTGCACAGACATGCTTGGGGATGCTCTGCTTAGGGAGTTGTATGCTGACTCCAAGATGGATGGTGATTCTCATTACCCTGCTATCTTCAGAGAAAGTCTGTAGGTAGGTTCCCCATAACTACAGTTCCTGGGAAACTGATTTTTGACTGAAGTCAATGAGGTTTTTTCCCACCAGGCAGCTCTGCCTGGCTGAAATAGTGAATTCTTGTATATCAAATTTTGTACGAGTAGGCATTTTTATAACATCACTGTTTAATCTCAACAAATTGGGTTCTTTACAAATAGAAATGAAACAATAGTAACTACTCTATCCTAAAACTTTAAATGGTTAGACCCAGGTGGTTTTTCCCTACACTTTGATATACAATATCCTTTTATTCCTATACCACAGGAAGAAACCCCCAAAGGAAAGAAAGAGCTCATCTTTAATAGTTAACTTTAAAATGAAAGGCAACTTAAATATTAATTCTTAAACAGCCCTCTGGTTTCCTGAGTAGCTAAGAAAGCATTATTTAGCTCTTAAATATCTTTTATTAGATTTCACAGAAATAGGAAATGCCATGTATCAACATTTAATTTAGAAACTTTGAATGCTTTCAGATACACCATTTTAAATGTTTTTACTTGGGATGAGGATCATTTCAGCAACATTTACTTTTTAAGGGCATAATTAGAGGATGAGGATCTGATATAAGCACACTTTTACATAACCAGAGTTTGCCCATTTGAGAGTGTACGTTTTCTATTTCAAATGTTTGTGAAATAAATTTCTCTAAAATATAATTGTTCAATCATTTTTCTTTGTAAACAAAGTGCTTAATATACATATAACTCTTCTTAATGCCTTGGGTCAGCATGCTCAAATGAGTATTAGTGTCTGGGAAAGGTAGATTTGGAGAGAGCTCCAGTTCATGAAATCTATCCTCCTCACCCACCCAAGGTACAGAACAAAGATCTGAGGACTTTTGACTTCCTGTAAATTGCAGAGCAACTCTCAAGTCAACATTCTAAGATTTCTGTACCACTCTTCTCTTTCCAGAAATCCTGTGATCTGGAGGTTTGCTTTTATGACAGAAGCCCTCAGCTGGCAAATGGCCTTATTTTCAGGCTTACTTTTCACTAAGCTCCAGCCCACTCCCTTTCCAGGATGCAGCCTCCAGCAGTAGTTTGTTGTTCCTAGTTCCATAACCCCACCCCAGTTCTTGTACACCCATACTTCTTTCTGGTATTCCTTTTCCTTCTGATCTGCCATGGGTGGGGGGGACAACTACCTCACTTTTTCTTTCATAGCTTACCTTCAAGGGTAATTTCTCTAGGAGATTTTCAGCTGCTCCAGGGAGAGATGACTGTGCACTATGTTGTACTCTCACTGTTCTCTGTTCGCTCTTCTCAGTTAGTGCCCAACCCTGTCTGTATTGTGGTTTCTGCGTACATCATTCTATTCTTCCTTTTCCTGGCAGCTCAAAGATTGCATCCCACTCAGATTTTCTGTCTCCAGGCCTGGGTCTAGTACCTGGAAGCTCTCTATAGGGATAAATTAATTGATGGGCAGAGAGCATACTTTAAAGTCTATGTTCTTCCATCTCTTCAAATCTCTCTCATATGGCTTTCTATTCTGTTTTCATTTAATTCTTTTCAAATTTGTTTTGAGTAATTGAATTTTTGTCACATTATTGATTTCTGGAATAATGACATGAAGCTTGGGAAGTTATTATGTGGGTGTGAGTGGGTGGGATTTATATCTTGTCTTCTGCCAACTGAGGAGATGCCCATCTTAGACTCTTCTCCTTTTACCAGGTAGGACTAGATATATGGTACTGCCCAGAGGGTCCTGTGTAGAAGGTCAAGGGACACACTACAATGAAGCACAGAGCTATCAGCAACTACTGAACCTGGGGGAGTTTTGTAGCCTGATACTTCCCTTCCTGGATGACTGGGAGGTCCTGAGTTTTAGTCCCTTGTCTGCCTGTTTTGCATTATGCATGTTTTTTTTTTTTTTAATTGTCACCCTGAAGCTGCACTGCCTATGTTCTAATTTCAGCTTCATTACTGGATTATTTAGTTTTTCAGTTCCTCTGTTTGCTCAGCTGTAAAAATGGTGTTGTTAAGATTAAATGAGTTGGTGTATAAAAGGTGTTAAGGAGAGGGACAGTCACATCACCAGACAGAGATACATGTCCGCTTGCTATTAATATTGTTGCCATGACAGTCAAGCTTCCAATCCTTACTTCCTGATGTATTGCACTGCCTGGGGGTTTGCTCTGTTGACCTAGTAGCTGAAAAATGAGATCAGCCCCATTGATCGTAATAAGTATACGAGGCAGGGTGATTAGGTTTTTAGTAAGGATTTCTTATTTGAAAAACTAAAAAAGAGTCTATATGAGCTTTGGTGCACATGTATTTTTAGCTTGTGCCTTAGCTGTCCAGGGGTCTTTTTTTTTTCTTTTCTGATTCATGCTTCTGTTAAAAATATTTAAAGTTGCCAAAAAGCGATTTTTTTAGATAAGTAAGAGAGGTGAGATCCCGTTAAATTAGGAATCAGAGTCAAGAAAAGATGAAAAGCTTTATTTAGAATTGGGTTTGGACTGAAAATGACTGAATCTGTTCCTTTTTTAATAGTGTGAGAAATGCAGTCCAGGTTTGAAATGGAACTATTTAAACATTTATTTTAGCCCAGTTGAGCAGAGGAGAGAGTCAGCCTCTTCCCAGACCCAAACATTTATCTTTAGGATGTAAAAAGAAAGTGAGAGACTGTATGACCTTATTTTCTCTGATTTTTTTCTTATGCCTTCTCTCTTTTTTGTCTTTTTGAGGGGAGATTATGTGCATTTTTAATGTTGAAAATAGAAAAGATTTTTTTCTTTGCAGTAGACATGGAAAGTTTTTTTTTTTAAAAAAAGCATTGTAGCCTATGGAAATATATTAGAGAATACAAATGGATGAGTTATTTTAATGAGCTTCTTTTCTACAGTTATGGAATCCCATGGGCTGATCATGTTCAGAATCAAGGGTGCAATAGTTGCTTCTTCAAATAGGCTTCCCTCTCCATGGACCACACTTGTAGACACAACTTGGTGATTAGACAAATTTCTCAACTTAATCTCTTTCCTAAAGGCAAATAGAGTTTGCATTTTGAAATATCTGTTCATCTATCTATCTATCATCTACCTATTCTACCTATGTACCTATTTTTTTTTGATAATGCTTATGCAAAGTTTTACATAGCCTATAAAAAGATGGATGATTTTATCTACCTTCTTCATTTAATCTACACAGCAATCACATTAGATAGGCATCATTACCCTCATGTTACAGATAAAGAAAGTGAGGTATAAAGAATATACATAATTTACCCAATTTCATAGCCAGAAATTGGTGGAGTGAAGACTCAAAGCTGTGTCTTTGTGGGCCTACAGAGTTTGTGTTCTGACTCCTCACTACCTAGAGGTGCTGTAAAGTTTGTCCTAAATTTGTGACATTTTTGAGAAATGATTAGCAAAAACAACCATCTAAAGATGGACAAATTCATTCATGCCCTTTATGAGAGTATGTTCATTTATTAAATTTGCTTGTTGTTACCAACTTTCTTATGTTGATAAAGTGGTACCTTGCTGAGATAGGGTGAAAAAGTTTGTATGCTACCAATATTTCCAAAGTTTGAGGTGACTTCCTCCTTTCTGCAGTCAGTTCTTTAATAGAAATGATGTGGTTGCTGATGGAGGGCAATGGACAATGAACCCTATCTTATTGGTTAAGAATTCTACTTCTGTTTTAAAGAAAGATGAAATACTTCCTAAAATAAATGAAAAATCTTAATGTAAATGGAAGTGTTATTTTAAAGAAAGATGGATTATCATGGTTCTGTTCAAAAATAACTTTCTGCCAAAAATTCATCAGCCTATTCAAGAGCAGTTATATATGTGGAACAGCTTCTCCACACAAAGTATGAGCCCTTTCTTCTGTAGTAAGTGACCCAGTAAAAATGCTATATATACACCCAGGTTCTCTCCAACTATCCAGGCAATAATAAAATGGAATGATTCAACATCATAAGGTCAGGAAACCCATGAAAATAGTTTCTTTTTCTGGATTTGCTCTCAATTTCTGACTTTCTTTAAAAGAGATAATCTATTTAAAATGAGTAGTAACATTTAATCTACACTTTATAAACAGGGACTAAATCTTTTATTTAAATAACTTTGAGGATATCACGTGACTAATGGGCAAGCTTATTAACTGGGGGTCCATAAAAGGTCTCTGAAATTGTACGCATTATATGATGTATGATGCACTATGTGTTTTGATTTCCTCTTTACTCAGAAAATTATGTAAATTAAATTAGATAATAAATTTGCCTTTATATATTTATGTTTAGAGAAGGTATAAAGAGATATTTCAAATGTACCAACTGACTCAAAATCATGGAGATTGAATAACATGCTATTAAACAATGGATGGGTCAAGAATAAAATTAGGGAAGAAATAAAAAAGTTTCTGGAAACAAATGAAAATGAACTCACAACAACCCAAAACTTATGGGACACAGCAAAGGCAGTCCTCAGAGGGAAGGTGATAGCAATACAGGCCTACACAAAAAAGATAGAAACATTTCAAACAAACAACTTCACCCTACGCCTACAAGAACTTGAGAAACAACAACAGAGACAGCCCAGAGCAAGTAGAAGGAAGGAAATAACCAAGATCAGAGCAGAATTAAATAACATAGAGACTAAAAGCACAATTCTAAGGATCAATGAATCCAGGAGCTGGTTCTTTGAAAAGATAATAAAAATCGACAAGCCTTTAAGCAGGCTCATCAAGAAAAAAAGAGAGAAGACCCAAATAAACACAATCAGAAATGAAAGAGGAGAGATTTCAACTGACACCACAGAAATACAAAGGATTGTAAGAACTTGCTGTGAAGAACTGTATGCCAAGAAATTTGAAAACCTAGGTGAAATGGACAAGTTTCTAGAAAAATATAATCTTCCAAAAGTCAATGAAGAAGAAACAGAAAGCCTGAACAGACCAATAACAGCAGATGAAATTGAAGCAGTAATCAAAAAACTCCCAACACACAAAAGCCCTGGACCAGATGGTTCCACAGGAGGATTCTACAAATCATTTAAGGAAGAGCTAACCCTATCCTTCACAGACTATTCCAAAAAAATCCAAAATGATAGAAGACTCCCAAACTCTTTGTATGAAGCCAACATCATCCTGATCCCAAAACCAGATAAAGACACAACAAAGAGAGAAAACTTCAGGCCAATATCACTGATGAACATAGATGCTAAAATCCTTAACAAAATTTTGGGAAACGACATCCAACAATACATTAAAAAGATCATACACTGTGACCAAATGGGATTCATCCCTGGGATGCAAGGATGGTTCAATATTCACAAATCAGTCAATGTAATACATGACATAAACAAAAGCAAAGACAAAAATTACATGATCATATCAATAGATGCAGAAAAAGCATTTGATAAGGTACAACACCCATTTATGATAAAAACACTCAACAAAGTGAGAATAGAGGGAGCATTCCTCAACATAATAAAGGCAATATATGAGAGGCCTACAGCCAACATCATACTCAATGGGCAAAAACAAAAATCTTTTCCACTAAGATCAGGAATAAGACAAGGATGTCCACTTTCACCACTTCTATTTAATATAGTATTAGAAGTCTTAGCCACAGCAATTAGACAAGAAAAGGAAGTAAAAGGCATCCAAATCAGAAAGGAGGAAACAAAACTATCATTGTTTGCAGATGACATGATAGTGTACATAGAAAATCCTATAAACTCAGCCAGAATGCTGCTCGACCTAATAAATGAATTTGGCTAAACAGCTGGATACAAAGTCAATATCCAGAAATCAAAGGCATTTTTGTATACCAACAATGAAACAGCAGAAGCAGAAATCAAGAAAAAAAAATCCCATTTGATATAGCAAAAAGAAAAATAAAAAACCTAGGAATAAACCTAACCAAGGAGGTAAAAGACCTGTATGCAAAAAAACTACACAACACTGAAGAAAGAAATCAAGGAAGGCAAAAACAAGTGGAAACATGTACCATGCTCATGGATTGGAAGAATCAACATCATCAAAATATCCATACTACCCAAAGCAATTTACAAATTCAATGCAATACCTATTATAGTACCAATGGCATATTTCAAAGACATAGAACAAGCACTTCAGAAATTTACATGGAACCATAAATGACCCCGAATAGTTGCAGCAATTTTGAGAAAGAAGAGCAAAGTAGGAGTGATCACAATACCTGATACCAAACTGTATTACCTGGATACTGTAATCAAAACAGCCTGGTACTGGCCTAAAAACAGGGACATGGACCAGTTGGACAGAACTGAGAGCCCAGAATAAACCCAAGTCTCTACAGTCAATTAATATTTGACAAAGGGGGAAGCAATATAAAATGGTGTAAAAATAGCCTCTTCAACAAGTGGTGTTGGGAGAACTGGACAGCTATGTGCAAAAAAATGAAACTTGAGCACCGACTTACACCATACACAAAAATAAATTCAAGGTGGATAAAAGATTTAAATATAAGCCGTGACACCATCAAAGTCCTAGAGGAGAACATAGGCAGGAAAATCTCAGATATTTCACCCAGCAACATTTTTACTGATATGTCCCCTAAAGCAATGGACATAAAGGAAAGAATAAACAAATGGGATCTCATAAAAATAAAAAGCTTCTGCATGGGTGAAGAAAACAGTACTAAAATAAAAAGAGAACCAACTGTATGGGAAGACATATTTGCCAATGATACCTCAGACAAGGGTTTAGTCTCCAAAATATATAAAGAAGTTACACGACTCCACTCTAAGAAGACAAGCAACCCAATTAAAAATGGGCAAAGGACTTGAACAGACACTTCTCCAAGGAGGACATACAGAGGATCCAGAGACACATGAAAAGAAAAAAAAAAATGTACTAACTGGAAGTAATCAAAATTGCATTAATTCTTTTTAGGGATCAAATTGTGCAAAAAAAAAAAAAAAGAAAAAAACAGCAAGAAATCCAACTATTCATACAAATGTGTAAAGGTTTGGTTGACATTCCTGTGGACTAATATTGAGTGCCATGGAATCAGTTGCCAAGGGCCATGGAAGTGTACTTCCCACTGCCCCTTCTCTGCCTGTGGGGAGGTTCACAGTGCCTGCCTGGATTCCTGCACATGTCTCCTAACTCATCCTTGTCTCTCTTTCTCTGGTCACTTCCACTTTCTTCTCTCACTGCTGTAGTAGATGCAACCAATGTAACTTACCTTCATGTAACTTACCGTCATGTAACTATGATGCAGCACAGATCAAAATATGTGCAAAAACAACTGTAGCATCCTCACTGTTGTGTAGGAACATTTGTCGCCATCATTCCAATTGTCTACAAATAGTCCCAACCTATACATTTACAGATGCCCCATTCTTCCATGAAATTTACCCATCTTCTCTGTGCCCCTTCAATAAAGCCACCACTAAGCTTTAGTTTGGCTGCAGGGCACTCTCCCTGTCCTCTCTTACTTGCTCCCTGGCACCTATAATTAACTTCTGCAAGCTGTGCCTATTTCTATCCAAATCTCAGAAATGTTCTCATGGGCTCTATGAGAGAGGGGAAGGAGCATAGACTTTGGATTTAGACCAAGGAACACACATTAGTCCTGCCTACAAGTGACTGAACTGCTTAATATCTTGGTTCTTTAGTTTTGAACTTGGGGGAAGTAGTTCCCTCTTGGAGATGATTCAGGACACGCTGTTCATGGAGTGCTTGCCACACAGTTGGAGTGATGAATGGTAGATTCCTGTTTCCTTTCCAAGATACCCTCACTTTTGTCACTGTGTTTATATGTCTTCTGATGTTACCAGACAACTGTGCATTGTGTTACATGAGCTTTATATTATAGATTATAGTCCTCTGGGCCTTTGCTGATTTTATTTGAACATTCTATAAACTACCCTGGCAGTAACATGAAGTATGTTTCACTTCTCTAGATTTTCTGCAAGACACTGTATGTCTGCATTTACTTAATAAATGTTTGAATAGAATCACACTCATAGAGGCAGTAGAGCATATTTGACAAAATCTTGGACTCTAGAAACAAACTACCTGGATTTTCATCCCTGAACTATCATTGGTGGTATGAACTTGAGTAAGTTACTTACATCTCTTTGTGCTTCAGTTTTCTCATCTGCAAAACCAAGCTAATAGCATTGCTTCTTGACTTGTGGTGATTAAATGAATTGCCTTGTATAAAATATTTAGTATAGTGCTTGACATGGAGTAAGTTCTCTATTATCAATATTATGTTTAATAAAAACTGGTGATTATTTTTAAAATGTTAATCTTTTGTGGTTTCATACACCAAATTTCTCTCACAGGTAAGGCATTGATTTTCTTCATAGAAGTCAGAAATAGCCATCTCTTAGGCCAGAGTAATCACATTTTCTCCACTTGGCACTTGGACCTTGCTTGCTTCAGGCATGTTTTACTTGGATTGCTTTTTTTGCTTGTGGCACAGATGCTTGAGTAGCACAACTCAGGGGCCAATTCATTAGTGTGTTTTTGTTCATTAGTTTCCCTTCACAGAAACATGGTTAAACTTGGCCTTTATGCAGTCTGATGCTCACTTTCTTTACCTTCTATTATGTTTCTTTCAGTAACAATGGTTGAGTATCTTGCCTTTCTCTCTCCTTCCTCAGGTTTTCAGGTGATATTTTACAAGATATTGCTTATCTAGCCAATTATATGGTGTTATTCCTGGACACGGTGCTCTCTAAATACCTGTCAGCATTCTGTTCCTGGTATGCTGATTTTGGTGAGATAAAAGGAAACCTAACACTCTTCATTATATAGGTTATTTTATTAAAAGGAAACTTGTTTTGTGGTATATGTGTCATTACATTTACTTCCCAAGAGTTCTTATAATTCTCATTAAATACCTGACTCCAAATTAACCTCTTTTCACTATGTGATATCCATTGCCATTTGACTTCTCTCTCTTTCTCTCTCTCTCCCCTCCTCTTCAGGACCCTCCCTTCCTAGGGCCCTCCCCTCTCCTGAATTTGCATCCCAAATCCAGTCTGTGTTACCAGCTCAAATTTCTCTAGAATAGAATAGGTCCTAGGCCAAAGATAACTTTCAGGGCTGAAAAACACCTAAAAATCCAAAGTGGAAAACTGGTGAATGGAGTCACATGGAATTGTGTGCAAACTTTGGTACTGCAATTATTTGCCTGTGCGTAAAAGTGCTTTAGTCTCCTCCTATGTGGAGTTATTTTTATGACTGAATAAGCAACATACATAGAGCCCCTAGTATGGTACCTTACATATATAAATATGACTCAATAATTTAAATTCATATTATTAGAAGTATTGGGAGATAATTATAATATTTGAAGTATCAACCGTATAAACATCAGCATTTTGTTTTTCTTCCTCATTTCATCCCCAGAAGAACATGCCTTGCCTCTGCTTATCATTTTTTTGTTTAATCCCTTCACTATTCTTGCTCCAGGTACCCAGTGCCAGCCTGGAATTCTTTATATGTGTATTTAGGTTGTAGGTTTGAAAGCACAGGGGATAGTAAAGCCCACCTTTCCTTAGCTTGCCTTAATTTCAGTATGAACACCTATTTATTGTTAGATAAATCAAGCTCAACAATTCACAGTCAGAATGATCACCCTGTGAATGACAGGTATTGACATCTTCTTCCAATACTTCTTTCTGTATCCTGATGTTTACCCTCAAAAAACTTTCCTGGAAGGGTAAAAGAACATAAAACTAGGATTTAAAAGTTCAGTTCTTCCAACATTTTGTTCTGTACATCTGTTATTGTCATTAGTTTCTGAGGTAAGTCTAAATGTACCAAATAGTAGCTCCTAACATTGATTATACACTGAAATTATCTGGAGGGTTTGGAAAATGGTGCCAGGGTCAGATTTTCAGAGCTTCTGATTCTGGTTTGGAGTATGGTTGGAACATCTGGTTTTACAAACTGTAAAGCATCAATTAATATTAAGTTCTTTTTTGTTTAGATTTATAGGGCTATCTACAAGCACAGGAGAAATTAATTCAAAGCTGATACTCATTACTGCCCAGTTATCACAATACTTTAGTTATGTATGTTAAAGGATTAGATCCTTTCCCCAGTCTCAAAACAACTATTTAGATGCTGTTTCAGTATCCACCCATCTATCCAGACCTTCATTCATCTCGTGATCTGATTTAGATGGTAGTCCCGACAAGGCAGCAATGTAGAGAGTTGACTTTTGAGTTGATGATCCTAGGTTTGGAATCTAGCGTCTTGGGCAAGAGATTTAAACTATCTGTGCTTCTACACCAAAATGAGATTAATAGGGGTGTTGTGATGATTTAATTAAATTAGGTCTATTTTGTGGAAGTCCACATGTAATCCTTGCCTGGCACATGAAATTTCCAAAGAATACATATTTCTAATCATAAAATTATTATCTATATAACTGTTTAAGAATTGTTGATATCAATAAATGCTTTATAAGGCAAAAAAAAAAAAACCCATCATGTAATCTATTGCTGCCTTTCAGTCTTGTGTCATGCATCACAGACTATTTACTTGACACAGCAAAACATCGTATCATCCAATAATGGCTCGCTTTTCAGCTTCTCAATAGACCAGTCATTATCCCCATTTGACAAACACATTTTACTCAGAAATGACACCAAAATGCAATGTTGTTCTTGTCATGTTGAACCCTGCCTTGCTTACTTATGCCCTCATATTCTTTATATTCATTACCCTTTTACTTACCCTGACCTTTTTGCCATCAAATTGCCTCTATTTATTTAATAATCTGACAAAGATAAAAGAGATATTATTATGGGCTTATGAGACAATTCAGGTGTTCTTTACTCTCATCATTTTCATTTAGATGATAGAGTCATCTCCTTTGTCATAAGTTTATGCAATATCTGCATATTTTTGTACAAGTATGCAAGTGTGTATGTGTGTGCTTGCGTGTATTCTATCTTCCAAAATTAACTTCCTAACCTAGATGTTATATACCACTCTGAGAGTAAAAAATCTTTACAAAATTTTGTTTATTATATTCCAAGGACCTTATTTTAAATCAACATTTTACAAACCTGAAATAAAATCTATTCTAAGTAGATTTACTTTAACACAGTCATGGCTTTGCATTTAACATTACTTATATTCTGATAAAGTCTTTTCAAAATTGATAAGAAGTAGAGTTTTTCTTGTTTGTAAAGATAGATTTTGAAAAAGCTCGTAGATGTGTGCTCCCTCAGCAACCTGAGATTTCTAGGTTTCTGACCTATAAAAACACTTTCCCTGAATCTATCCCTGCCTCCGCCTTTTTCTCTTCAACCTTTTCTAATTGGGTAAATGTGCTTTTACCATATATATTTTTCTTTTCTTTATCCCACTATGTTCTGGAACCATTTTATTCTTACCTTCCCAGAAACATTACTCTCACTCTCACATGGATCCTTGATCTCTCTTTTTCTTCTAGATCAGTCTAACAAGTTAAACCAAATAACTAAAAACCTTACTAGACCCACATTCTCCTCTAGCTGCCTGGGCTTTAAAAATCTAGATTTAATTTTTTTTCATGCAGTATTTGGAATTCAGAAATTATTTACATAAGTAATTATTAAATGTGCTAATGACATTCATCCTTACCTTTCCATTTTTAATAGTTTAAACATTTTATATTAAATAATTTTAAATTTATAAAAGATTTTCAAAGATAATACAAAGTTGTCTTTTATTCCATTCACCCTACACCCCTTAATATTACTGACATGGAGAACCATGGTCTACTAATCAACTAAAAAATGACATTTTTATAGTACTACTAACTAAACTATAGACTTTGGATCTCACCAGTTTGTCCACCAATGTCCTTACTCTGTTTCAGGATCCAATCCAATCACCACATTGTATTTAGAATTCTAGATGTTTTCATCTTTCTCTTGACTTCAGTTCAGATCTTCACCCAGAGATCACTCATTCCTTCCTGTAACAGTGCCTTCCCTTGATGACACTTTACTAATTTGCCTCCTATTTCTGGCAGTTTCTTGCTATCTTCCTGTGTAGGCTTCTCCTCTAGCATAAAAATATTGAGATTATTTTGAGTGTGGTCATGGTTTCTCTTCCTTCCGTGCTATTCACTCCTGTCAGTTATTTAGTCAAATGGCTTCAAATACCACCAATATGCTAGTAACTTCAAATGCATATTTTTAGTCTAGACTTATTTTTGCAGGATTTAGATCCGTATATCTAATGTAACATGTCCACTCTTCATATTATTATATAGTCTGATTAGTGTTCTTTATTCTTTGCTCCTTCATGCAAATTGGCATA
The DNA here is from genome assembly GCA_004027475.1 of Anoura caudifer. Classification (NCBI taxonomy): domain Eukaryota; kingdom Metazoa; phylum Chordata; class Mammalia; order Chiroptera; family Phyllostomidae; genus Anoura; species Anoura caudifer. The sequence continues at coordinate 22,626 of PVKU01011619.1, read as the reverse complement.
TAAATATTTTTTGAAGTCAGAAAGACTAAAGAATGAATCTTCTTGGGTTGCCTCATTGAACAGGCATTTTTTACCTCTCTGCACCTTCATGTTTCTTCTGTTCAAAAGTGGGGAAACATTTAAACTCTTCACTTCATAGGATTTCAGGAATATTTAATGGAATAGTATGTGTGAGTTCTTTTCCAGTTTTAGGTTTTACTGTGTTGTTATAGTAGCAGCAAGAGAGGGCTTTTTTAAAACTTATTCATAAAAGCCTAGGCTAGAGTCTGCAGTTGGCGATGCTGGGGAGCATGCTGGTCCTCTGGTGAAGTGAAGACCAGGTCTTGCTTCAGTCTTTCTTTGCAGCAAAATTATCAAAATTTTGAGTGAAATTTCAGGTCTTGTATGGTCACCAAGGTAGCTGGAAAGTTGTTTGGAATTGCTGTTCAATCCCTGAGCACAAATTAGCTTGTCCCAAAGTTTCCCTGACATGGTCCTAATACTTAGAGGAGACTAATGAGCCACACAGTTTCAGCCCCTTGCAGAGGTGGCTGTAGGTCCTGGGAGGGCAGGTGCACTGAGCTCTCTGTTCAATGGAAAACCTAATATTAGAAAGCAAACTTAGTGCCAATGAACTGGGATTGGGGAGTGGATAGAAATAGGTCCATATACTTGTATGCAGGAGTGGAATCATATCTCATCACTAAACACAGTTAATTTTCTTATGAGTTTGTTTGTTGTTTGGCTTCTCTGCCTTGAAGAATATAATTTTTAGTGTGTGGCAAAAGAAACAGAACTGTGACTTATGTTCCATAACGTACTTCCCTGTTCTCCAAGATAATCTTCAACCTTTTATTCCCCTGAGAAGTTTGGAATTGCCCTCTCTCCTACCCACACTCTCCCCCAATACACAATCTCTTCTGTGACATTTATGCTTTTAGTCAGATGTGTGATGTCAAATTTTCAGCATCTCTTTAGACACAGGGATTTGGGGAACTTGCTTCCGAAAATGCACAGTCAACAACTAGAAGTGGTGAGTGGCATCCTTTGCTCTTCTTTCGTTGGTGTCAGCAACTTGTTACAGCAACTTGTCCCAGCCCTTCCCAATCTGCTCCAGAATGGATTTTGCAGCCTGGACTGTCAACATAGCCCTGAGTTACAGTTCAGAGCACACACTATCCAGGGATACAGCCAGGTATCCCCACCCTACCCTGCACTCCTCTCTCCTGCCTCCCTCACTGCTTAGAGCTGCACTCCAGAGGTAAAATAAATGACAGACCAGGTACCTGTCCCCTTCTTCATAGGCAATCTGAGGACTTCATTCTCAATTCATAGAATGGCTTAGCTGGAAAAAAGCCTATAAATCAATTTAACTACTGGGAATTTACAGATGAGGAGGTTGAAACTCATAAAAGGAAAGCACTCTGGCCATGGTCATGATGTTAATTAATGACACAGCAGGACTTCTGTTCAAGTGCACTCAGTAGTCAGTAGCCTTCCTTCCACACAATGTATAAATGTGTGCTGGTGTAGATCCAGTTCTAGACACTCATCCTTATTAATAATGCACCATCATTTAAGGGTTTGTGCATAATGGCCTTAAATTTATTTCTTATATTGATCATTATTAATATTTCAGTACTATTTCATTTTTTTCTAAGAACTTTATCAGAAATGGCTATGCATGTCTTGAGATCTCATCTTAAAAATGTTTTAAAAACTCAGTTTCTGGCATGACTATGGAAGATGTGCTTTTCTGTAGTTGTTAGAAAATGACACATGGATTCCTTATATTAAAACTCTCACTTTCTGTGCTCTTCCCTAGTCAGTGTCTCCTGTATACCACACACACAAAAAATTCTGGGGTTAGATTATGATGAGGAAATGCCTTTACATTTGCTGTGGAATGAATGGATTTAGCTCTTCAATTCTACATTGAACAAATTTGCAGAGAACAATAAATATTCTTTACCTTGGCATTTCAGATGCCCATTGTTTTGATAACCTTTGAGTCATAGATTGTTGATTAAAAATACCTTACATGTCTCTGACTCAAAATGTGCTCAGAGATACTTTAAGAGCTTATTTAAATATCTGCTTTCTTTACTACTTTCCTACAAGGAATTTGAACAAACAGATTAACCTTTCCACCTTGACTTTACAATTAGAGACTGGAACAATTCAGCCAATAACAAGCGTATCCATGATAAGAGCACACCATGCATATGTTGTCATATTCATTTGCTTAACATTTCAGTACTATAAATATCCTGCATGTTCTCAGTACTTGGTATTCCTACAAAGCCACATATTGCAGTGTCAGGGGGCTTGTCATCTGCAGTTTCCAGTATTTCTGATTGTTTATGATATATATGGTTAGTTTAAAGTTAGTCTTAGAAATTCCTTGATCCTGTTTCATATCTCAGTGATGAATTTTGAATTTCAAACTTCATGAGATCATCACATATCAGTAAGTAAAGGTGTGTAGAAGAGAGGGGTTGGCAGATAAGACACTTGAAATTCTAAGTCAGAACTGGGCTTTTAGAAATTACAACCTACTCTGAGCCTTTATTTTCTGAGAAGATAAAATGTGATATTTGAACCCATACTAAGTACTTAGTACCAGAGTAATAACCAAATGCATGATATATTACTGCCTTGTGCTTTGGATTATTTTAACTCTTTTTTATCATAAATGCAAACACAGCTCCAGCTGCCACATTTTTTTTGTATTTGAGCAAATCTCATGAATAAATAGGTTAGTGCAGGAATTGATAAAGTTCTGCATCTGCTTTTGGGGCAGAAATAGTGGTTTTGTGGCCATCTGATTAATAATTTAGACACATTAATAAACAGTTCAGATTATTGCCCATTAGAACTAATTGATCTCAGAAAATGGCCAATAGTGAGATTGAAATAACAGAATTTGTGTCTATTCAGGATTTTTTGTGCCAAAGTAACTTAGGTCATGAAATCCAAAAGATTGGAGTGGCCAGCATTTATTATGCACCCACTCCATGCGTGCGGCTGTGCTGAGCACTGTGGACATGAGGGTGCAAAGTCCCAGACCATACACTGATGGTTGAAGGGTCATAATCTGATTGGGTTTAAGTTAAAACACTAGAATATATTTCATTCTGCAGCCAAATACCAACAGTTATTGGTACTTTCTCCATCTAACTCAATGACTCTTATCTTTAACTTGGGTAAGTAAAGACAGTCAAAATTTCAAATTTAAAGTCCTGATATTTTCTTATAACTTAAAAATAGATAAAGAGGTAAAAACAAAACAACAATAATGAGCTTTTTTGTCCCTTTAACCTTTAGCTCAATTTTCTACTGGCTCCTGTAGCTGATAATTTACAATTTTCTAGATTATCTCACAAACAAAACTCAACTATCTAGAATTTTTACCCAATTAAAAAAAATAAACAGTGTGTGTGCGTGTTCCTATCTGTTACCTGTACTTATTTGAAAACATTTTTCCCCCTGGGAAAGAAAACTTAAAAAATGCAAAATGCCCAAATATAGGACATATTCAATATGAAAGAGATGATTTTTAATCAGTGTAAACATCCAACTTCCAAGTTGCCTTGTTACATAGGCCCACTAATAAAGGAATGCCCCTTTATACTAAAGCAGACAAGGCCATATGCTGCTGTTTCCTTGGCTTTGACTCACATTGCAAAGGCCTACTTACTGTGGATCTGAAACATATTTGTAAATAAAACTGAAGTCTGTATAAGGAAAGCCCAAGGAGAAGTGAGAATTTATTTCATAGTAACTCTTGGTGTTTTCCATTTAGAAATAAAAGGCACTCTGGTGTGGCACTGCTTCCAATTAGCAAGCTTCTGAAATATGGTTTCTCATCGAGCAAAAGGGCCATTCTACACATAACGCAGTTTAAGCAGTACATTTTTACTTCTGGCTATTAATTTGCATTTAAGAGGCATCAAAGCCATTAATTTACTGAACCAACATGGAAAATGTTGAGCAGTTAAGTTTATAAATGACACCATCATGCTTCAATATATTTGCCCTTAATAACATTACATCACATGGTAGATTCTAATTTCCTTGTACTTGTTGGAACTGGTGACGTTAGAGTGCTGGGACTGTAGTAGTGTTTGTTACTTTAATTGTACTGAACTGACTAGATGCAAGCAGTTTATTAATAAAGCTTACTGTTACATCGTGATTGTCCTGGCTGTACACTACATTATTATTTTTTTCTTTTGGAAGTACCAGGCTTTCTTAATATTATGACAGTTACACTGCTGTTCAAGTTTTTAAGAAGAGAATAATATGCTAATAGTATTCTGAAATGACATTCTGGAAGGGAATAACTCTAAGCCAAAGTGAATAGTGCAGCACAAAAAAGATGTATATACTTTTTCCCCTGAAGTTTCCATTTGTTAGAAGATAGGGAAAGCATTGCAGTCACAAACATTCAAAATAATTCACAGCTTGCTTAATACTGAGTTTAAAATCCTCTACGTTTTAAGGTTAAGCAAATATTAAGGCAGTGTGAAACTACCAGAACAGTATTTTAAATATTTATGTTTAGATAAACTATGAGATTTATGAGTTAATCTCTGAATATTTCCATTTTCAATAAATTTTAACTATCATCTTTCTCTATTGATTTTTAGTTCTTGTCTAAATATAACCTAACACCTGAATCAAATATTTCATATACTATTTTTCTGCCAAGCTTTGGAAAATAGTTCAATACTTTTGGATAAGCTAGTAAGAAACATGCTCATCAGGTTAACAGATCAACAGTGTTTGTGGTGGAATTCACAAAAGTATGTGTAGTGTGTGTTTTAATTTTTAATAGTCAACTCCATTATTTCTGTTAAGGTTCAAACTCCCTAGTTAACTACCTGCACTCCTCCATTCACTCATTGTTTTATTGATTGTCCACTCATTTCAGATCTATAATAATTCTTACTTTTTTCTGTTTTTTTTATACTCATGTATATTTTTCTTAATTACCAGAGAACCCTGTAAGCTTTTCCAGGGAAGAGGTCCCATTTGACAATGGCTTTTTGGTCAATGATTATGTGCATGAAGCAAAAAGCATTTTAAAGAGTTTACTCTTTAAACTGTCAATTTATTGACACTTGAACAAATTGTCTTTGAATTCATTGATGCAATTTTATTTAACAGTGGTATTTATTTATTAATTTACTTTCCAAAAATTAAGAAGCAAGAATAATTTATGACTGCTTCTAGTCTCAGAAGAAATAAAAATGGTAACCTGTCTCTTGGCACCAGACTTCACATTTCCGTCAAATGGACACCATTTTGTACTGATAATATCTTGTAAGAGTAGTTTTAAAAAGGCATAAAATATAGAACACTTGACAGTGTTAACCTTACCTAAGTTTATTTTTATTGTGCCTAAACAGATTTAGGTCAATTATACAATTTCTTTGACTCATCAGTTTTCATTATCTAGAAATATCTGCACCCATGTGTATCTCAATACACACATATATATGTATAAATAAATTTTATATAAGTATGGTAAGTTTGAGGAACAAGTTGATGGACACTTTTGTCTTTCCAAGAAGAGAGAGAAAACAGTCACCCTGAAAAATGACATGCACTAAAAGGAAACACAGACAAGCTTCATACAGGAAGATGTTGCTCTATTACTATCATATGGTTATATAGGTGCAAAATCAAATTTTTGTTTATAATTTATACAGTTTCTCTCTGTTCTTTCAATGATTTGGGGGGTAATTTCTACAGTTTTCTCTCTTTGCAAATATGCTGTTTCATTGGAACTAAACGCTTTCTAGGCATTTGGACCACCATTCCATGCTAGGAGTTGTTTTAGTTCTGTGACCTACAGACTGAAGGCCAGGCAGGGCAGGCTGGAAGAGATGCTGTCAGGATCTCTTCTTATTTGGGGCCAATTACCTTGCATTTTGGTACTTGTGGACTTTGCTTTTACAAAAAGAAGGCTGAAGGAAATGTTAGTCTTTAAAACAAAATGGTAAATGGCTTAGTGAGCAAAATGGAGTTTATTCAGGATTAGCAGAGAAATTACAATTCAGGTCATGCAAACTGTGGCACACCATAGGAAAGTCCAATGAACAAAAGAAAGGGACATTCTTTATTTCTTTTTATATCATATGATTAAGTGGAATTTATTATAGAAATGTCAGATCAGTTAATATCTGAACATCATGTACTATACATTATCAATAGAATAAAAGGCAAAATCACATGACTAATCTGATGAACCCAGAAAAATCATTTGACAAAATTCACATACTTTCATAATGAAACCATGCAACAAAGTATGGAAAAGGGGACTTTCTCAACTTGATGAAGAATACTTACTAAGGATGCATGGCTAACATCAGACATGATAGTGAAAGATTGGATGTTTTCCCCAAGATCCTGGACAAAAGAATGGTATGCATTTTAGCCTTTACTATTTAACATTTTAGAGGACAATTAGTAAAAAATAAAGTAAAAATTATCTATATTGGACAGGAAGTATTAAAATTATATTTACAGACATGAGCTCTTCTATAGAAACTTAAGAAATCCACAAAATAATTATCATAACTAGTAAACAAGTCAGTAGTTGATAGCATCAAAACTACTATGCATATATTGTTGGGAACTACCCTGCCTGGTTTCAGTTTTAACCCCACCATGGCTAAGGCTGAGTGAGTGACCTTCAGACTGTAAGCCACTAAGGAGACAAAGCTTATCTCCCTGGCAGGAGCAAAGCTTCTGCTTCATCCATAACTGGACCCCAATGCTTGGTCCATTAGCCAATGATGGGTAAGATTCCCTCAAGGGACGGTTCACCTAAGACAGGCATGATCACATGAAAGGCCCTCAAGGAAGGACTTGGGGGGCTGCAGCAAAAGGGGGTGATGGACCCTCGCCCCCCAGCTATCCTGACATAGCCCGAGTCCTTATTCCATCTGGGAGAAGTTTTCTTTATTTCTTGGCTTCCTGGCTCTGCTCCACTTAAGCCTGAAACATTGACAGAGGGTGGTGCAGTGCTGTGTTGGATAGGGCAGGCTCCCTGGATGATCAGGCACAAGAAAGAATTTGTAAAGTCCTGTGAAACCTGCTTTGCTAAAAGTGCTCATTTAAATGATAAGGGTTGGAGCAGGAAATGAGTCTGTCTCCCAAAGTTTTGTAGCTGACAGACCCTGACTCAGATGAAGCCCTCAGAGTTCTTTGCATGTTATCTATTGTTTGATCCTTACTGTCTGACAATGATTGATGAGTTTTACCTGTATTCCTGTGTAAAATGAACCTAATAAAACCATTGAGGAAGGGGCTCTTGGCCCTTCTCCTTGGAGAGATTGGCCACCTCTCCTCCCCAAGCAGATCATGTCTTGGTAAACTTATTCTCAACAGTGGCGGCTGGGAGGGGCTCTGTGGGTGGTGCCCCCCCACAAACTATCAATTATATATCAATATAATTGCAGTGAACAATATGGAAGAAGTTTAAAAAACATCCATTTATAATAATATCTGAAAGAACAAAATATTTAGGAATATATTTTAAAGTTGAAGCATAAAACTAAACAATAATTTGCAAATTAGAGGCATTCTAAATAAATGGAAATACATCCCAAGTTCTTGAAGTAGAAAGTTAGTATTTTTATTTTTTAAATTTTATTTATTATTTTATTGTTGTTCAAGTACAGTTGTCTCCATTCCCCTCCCCAACATTCTCCCCTGCCTCATTCCTCCCCACCTCCCACCCTTGATCCTACTCCCCATTGACTTTGTCCATGTGTCCTTTATATATGTTCCTTGATGACCTTCCCCTTTTCCCCCATTTTTACCCTCCCGCATCCCCTCTGGTTACTTCCAATTTGTTCTTTATTGTTCTTCCAACGTCTGGTTATATTTTGCTTGCTTGTTTGTTTAGTTGATTAATTGCTACTTATAGGTGAGATCATATGGTATTTGTCTCTCACCGACTGGTTTATTTCACTTTGCATATTGCTCTCCATTTGCACCCATGCTGTTATGAAGTGGAGGAGCTCCTTCTTTTCTTTCTGCTGTGTAATATTCCATTGTGTATAGTTCCATTGTGTATTCCATAGTTTTTTGATCCACTCATTTACTGACAAGCACTTAGTTTGCTTCCAGCACTTGGCTACTGTAAATTGTGCTGCTATGAACATTGGGATACATAGGTTCTTTTGAATTCGTGTTTCAGGATTCTTAGTGTATAATCCCAGCAGTGGAATTGCTGGGTCAAAAGGCAGTTGCATTTTTAGTTTTTTGAGTAAATTTCATGCTGTTTTCCTCAGTGGCTGCACCAGTTTGCATTCCCACCACTGTTGTGCACTAGTGTCCCCTTTTATCCACAACCTCTTCAACACTTGTTGTTTGTTGCTTTATGATGGCCATTCTGACCAGTGTGAAGTGGTATCTCATTGTGGTTTTAATTTGCATCTCTCTGATGGCTAGTGATGCTGAGTGTCTTTTCAGATGTCTCTGGGCTTTCTGTATATCCTCCTTGGAGAAGTGTCTGTTCAGGTCCTTTTCCTATTTTTTTAAATAAAATTTTATTTTATTTTTATTTTATTGTTGTTTGAATACAGTTGTCTGCCTTTTCTCTTCATCTCTCCCCCTACCCCAGCCATCTCTACCCCCCACCTCTTGGTTTAGTCCTTATGTCCTTCAATTGGATTGTTTGTCTTCCTGCAGTGGAGTCCTGTGAGTTTTTATATATTTTGGAGGTCAAACACTTGTCTGAGATATCACTGGCAAATATATTTTCCCATAAGGTTGGTTTCATTTTCATTTTGCTGATATACATATATATTTTGCAATGCAGTAACTTTTTATTTTGATGAAGTCCCATTTGCTTATTCTTTCCTGTATGTCTCTTGCTCTAGGCAACATATCAATGAAAATATTGCTATGTGGAAAATTCCCTGCCTATTTTTTCTACTAGGACTTTTATGATATCATAAATTATATTTAAGTCTTTTATCTACCTTACATTTATTTTTGTGTATGGTGTAAGTTTGTGGTTGAGCTTCATTTTTTTTTTTTTTTTTCATGTAGCTGTCCAAGTCTCCCAACCGCATTTGTTGTAGAGGCTATTTTTACTCCATTTTATGGTTCTGCATCCTTTGTCAAATATTAATTGACCATAGAGACTTGGGTTTATTTCTGAGCTCTCTGTTCTGTTACATTGGTCCATGTGTCTGTTCTTATGCCAGTACCAGGCTGTTTTAATTACAGTGTCCTTATAATACAGTTTGATATCAGGTATTGTGATCCCTCTTACTTTGCTCTTCTTTCTCAAAATTGCAGCAGCTATTTGGGGTTGTTAATTGTTCCATATACATTTTTGAAGTGTTTGTTCTATGTCTGTGAAATATGTCACTGGTAGTTTACTAAGGATGGCATTAAATCTATAAATTGCTTTTGGCAGTATAGACATTTTGATGATGTTAATTCTTCCAATCCACGGACACAGTATATGCTGCTTTTTATTTGTGTCTTCCTTAATTTCTTTCTTCAGTGTTGTGCTGTTTTCTGAGTACAAGTCTTTTACATCCTTGGTTAGGTTTATTCCTAGGTACTTTATTTTTCTTGTTACTATAGCAAATGTGATTTTTTCCTAATTTCTGTTTCTGATATCTCATTGTTGGCGTACAAAAATGCCTTTGATTTCTGCATATTGACTTTGTATCCCACTGTGGTGTTAATTTCACTTATTAGTTAGACTAGTTTTTTGGTGGAGTCTATAGGATTTTCTATATACACTATCATGTCTTCTTCAAACAATGACAATTTTGATTTCTCCTTTCCAATTTAGATGACTTTTATTTATTTTTCTTGACTGATTGCTGTGGCTAGGACTTCCAATACTATGTTGAATAAAAGTGGTGAAAGCAGACACACTTGTCTTGTTCCTGATGTTAGTGGGAATGCTTTTAGTTTTTGCCCATTGACTATGATGTTGGCTGTAGGTTTCTTGTAAATGGCCTTTATTATGTTGAGGTAGGGAAGGAGATTCTTTTATAGAGAAAAAGGAATTTTGGGAGGGGCTAGTTTGAAAGACAGATCACTTGAAGGCAGCAAGAATTTGGAGTTGTGGTGGCTTCTCATTGGCTGGGGCGTTACTGCTTCTCCTGTCTTTGTTGCTGCTGGGCTTGAAAAAATGTTTCTTACTCCTGCTTGAGGGTACACAGTAAGCATCTTACTGCTCAATGAGGAAAACTGATGAGTGATACCTGCCTGAGAACATTTTCTTCACTACTTCCAAGTTGCATTTTCAATTAGGTTTCCTTTATTCATTTTCACACAAATTACCACCTGGCAAACATTTTGCTTATCACATCTTTTCCCTTGAAAGCCCACAGCACAGGCCTTACTTTTTGCCTCAGTGTGGTGAATCAAAATGTCTCTCTACTACAGAACTGTTGACTTTTGTGAAATAGCTTTACATTATTGACCACCCTTCACCCCAAGCATGTCTTAACATTCAAACACACTAACTGACATACATACCCATAGAATGATTCTAGACTTTCATGAATTGCAAAACTCTATCAGATTGTCATGAATGCTAGAATTCTTTCTATTCGTATTTATTGTAACTATTATTGAAATTAAAAAAGCAGAAATTGGTAACATATTTTATTTGCAATAACTATTTACCTCCTTAAGATAGGCCACTGAACAGATGTGTGCCACCCTAGGTTGGCAGTATGGTGTATACTACACAGATACATTTCCCTTGTTCTTTTTCTCCTTTTCCAAAGATACATGTGTTTCTGTGTGAGATTTCCCAATTGCCAAAGCTTTGTTAGCATTTACTTACATAACTGGAGATTTTCATGGATTGTGCTGCTTAAAAAATAGTATATTTAAAAAGAATTCTGTCAGACCCTGACAAAATACACTCTGAATCAGTTGTTGCAGGTTGAATCAAATAATCTATATTTTATCAAGCATTACTGGTACTTTTTATTTCATTCACCAGGAATATCCTATTGAGGAACAGTGAAAAAAATCTGGCTGCAGGATTATTGTCCCAAAGCTTTTTGTTTCTGGAATGGAGCAGTTGTGGATGCTGACAATTATGGCATTAGTTGGTCCTTTCAGATGTAGCTGTATTCAATCTTCTCTCTAGTGCCTGACCCTGAGGAAAATAAGCAAACAGACAAACATATACACTGGGAGGAGAACTTTTTAAATTATCAGGTAGATGGGACAGTGTCCAGTCTTCCTCAAAAAAAAAAAAAAAAAAAAAAAGATGGAAGTGGTCCTGACAGTTCTGGGTTTCAGAATGTGGTTGTGTATCCAGAGAGAGGGTGAAATCTAGATGTGCATTAAGAACTATGGAGATGAATGTTTCTGATTTCTGCCTCCCTTTTACATGTGAATATATGTTTTTACAGGCCTTGGAGTGAAGAGTATAAAAACAGGGTCCAATTGGGCATCTACTATTCAACTAAGTTCAGGGAAGGGCCATTAACCATGATCAGGCATTTGTAGACAGTAAGGAAGAAAAAGAAAATTTCTGTAGAAATTACAATAGAAAATTCTATGACAAAAATATTGTGTAACTCTTGGAGGAGCTGGAGGCTGTCCTAGTGCAAGAGGTTCTAGAGTCAGGAATAAGTTGTGAGATTCTGCTTTTTAATACCAAGAAGATCAAAAGTCTCCAAAATTAGAGGAGTAATTAATGATATAAACTTAGACAAGGCTTAGTTCAAGGATGCAGACTGAATGCCAGATGGCTTCAAAGACCAAAAGGCAAAGGCAGGTTCTGGGGTAAGGCATAGGGGAAAGAATCCTGGAAGAAAAGGTAGAGGATACTAAACACACATGAGTTGAGGGTAATAAGGATGAACCAGGGTCATTACTGAGAATTCAGTGTGTCACTGATCATTTACTAATGTATTTGACTTGAAATAGAAAGTGGATAATTTTAAATTCCTCAAGGTGAGCCAAAGTGATTAGTTTTGTTGAGCATAATTGAGTGTGCTTTTTTGTTGGGATACTATATTGGGATAATGTGCAGTTCAGTTCAGTGTTTGGTATAATAAGCAAAAGGGTACTTATATTGAAAGTTTTCTGGCCTAGGTTCTGCCCATATTTTTTTGTGTAAAAGGTGCATCTTATATTGTTTGTTCTAGGTAGGTACATCTATTTGCATCAGCAATTGGTCATCTGCTTGCTCCTTGGAGTCAATATAATTTAGAGGAAAGATGTGAAATTGGAATCTAGTAGTCTTGGGCTTTTAGTTCATTGTCTATATAAATTGGATAATTACATGTGTCTCATGATGGTTAAATGAAAGAATATACACCAGACTGAAAAATACTCTAGGTTTTCAGTAAATATTAATTGCTTTCTTGTTTTATACTTTAATATACTTTGCCATCACAAAATTTGACTCATGGTTTCTTCTGTGCTCTTATTCACTTGGAACATAATTGTTTTGCGAACCACTATGTGATTGATTTAAGGTATGTAAAACAAGCACTTATCTAATGCACACATTGGTTGTACCCTGGGCCAAATGTATCTTGTATTAAGTGATCTTTGAAACAGCTCTAATGGGAATCAGTCCCTGGGGACAGGAAAGCACCTGCTTCTGGTGTCTCCTGTGCTAATCTGTCCCAGAATTTGTGACCTGTATATTATGACAGGTAACATCAGAATACCTGGCCACCTCTCATTTGCACCCTCCCTTTAAGTGAGGAATGACCTCACTTATATTTGTGACAATTAACAGCTTTTGGAATAAACTTTAAAGGAGAGTGGTCTCACAGGCTAATAAGTGAAAAGAAGACATGAAGTAAAATACAGAAAAACAAGTCAACCTTATATCAGTCATTTTGAGGAAAGTAAATCTGGAGAGCAATGCTCAGCCCTCTGCAATGGACGCACATTATTTTGTTGAAGGGAAGTAAGTACGAAAGTAGAAAAAAACTTTGAATCTGAATTCAGATAATTTGTTAACTCTTCCATCTACAGCTAAAGATCTATGTGACTTTTGTCATATAGAAGCAGAGTAATTACTTCTGATCTTCTGTTTCCTCATGGGTGAAAAAGGATATATAACACTTCTAACTGGCTTCTTGGAAGGACTAAATTGTATAGTAATTGTAGCGCACCCAAGATAAAGCTGGCGTATGATAACTGCTAGTCTCATTTTCTTCCTATTGCCTTTTGAGAATTGAGTTCATTTTTTTAATTGAAATAACATTTCTCACCCCACTCCCCATTTTTTAAATTACTGTACATATGGGACAACCACCCAATAGCTTGTGAAGGGACATGGCTTCAAGAGGGAGGCAGCGTCCTGCACTGCTTCCTGCTGCTCGGGCAGTGCTGGGTGCTTGTGTTAAAATCAGTTGCTGAAGTGGAGCTGTTCCTCTCCGTGTGGCTGACTCCATGCATGCGCTGCAACTGGATTGTGCTGTGTTTCCCAGACTTCAGTCCACAAGGAATTTGTAAAGTAAAATGTCATCTTTGCTAGCTCTGAATGGCAAATACTGTTTGCTTTCATAAGCAAGTGAAAATGACAAATAACTTTGGCACTGATGAATATCAGCAAGAAATTTCAATATACACTTATAGCATATTGACTTTTTCTTTAAGCTAGCTATAAAATGGGAATATTAAAGTTCATGTGTTTTCACAAGATTTTTGTACAATTTTGGGATAATTCACATGAGAATGAATTGTAGGTGCTTGTGTGAAGGCTTCAGCATCAGGTCAAAATCACCAGTGGTTTTATTATTGATATTGTTAATATTCTGTCACATGGGAATTTTTCTTTGCCATCCTTTTTATCTTGAAAAGATCTATTAGTACTTTGATATGAGCTGTGTGCTAGTCACTCCATTATTACTGCTTTGGAACAATTCTAGCTGAATTACTGTGAGACATGCAGTCCTGTTTAGCAAGCATAGTAAGTCTTTCACAGATAAAATGGAAATGTCTATTGCAAACTTGAAAGAATCTTAACATGGCTCCTCTGAGTACACAGCAAGAGGTACCTTTTTCACATTCATTTGTGGTCACCCTCTCCACAGGCCACTGAAACAAATAAACAAGAACAAGGGTAAAGAGTCAGGTAACCTTGAAGGTCAATGAGCCATACAGAACTCTCATATGACTAGTCAATTCCTCATCATTGAATTGGACAGAATGTTAAAATCATATTTGGTTAGAGTGGCTGACAGAAATACTTTATGACCCAGTTAAACTCCTAAAGTCTTGATATAAAGCATGTATCTAACTATTTATGATAGCATCCAGCTCAGGAAAGTACTTCTCTTCAATATTTACCATCAATTCAAATTTATATTGTGGTTCCATTTCTACCAAGGAGATGCAGAGACAAAGATTGTAAAGCAAGGTTATAGAACCTGAATATTTCCAGATTCCAGTAAAGCTCAACGGAAAGGGTGGGATTGTCTAGAAATATTTGTATGTGTCAATATTGCAGTGTTTGTCTTCAAATATCTTTTAGTATGTCTGGAATTTGCTCATGAAAATACATTGTAAATGATCTCTGTGTTTTGTCTCAGCTCTAGAATTCTGATTTATCACATCTGAGTAAGCTGTTGAGCATCACACAGGAGATTTACAGGGCCTAGCCCCTCAGAAAGAGTGGGCTGTTGAAATTCAGACTTCTTGTACAATCTGGGTGGCAAACTGCAAAGGTGTGTTTCTTTCCTAAAGCTCTATGGAGCAATCATTTGCCATAGATTTTCCTTGATAGTGTGTACCCTTAGGCTTTATGGGGGGGCGGTGAAAGGTATGCTTCATTTATCTCAGTTCTTAAAATTCTTCAGTGGATAAAGGTGAAGTCCAATAATACTGACTATATGCCTTGTTAAGGTATGCAAACACACATACAGTATTTAATTTTGGAATTTGACATATGGGAGGACATGGGAAGCAGGGAAAGGGGATATGACCTGACTGATATTACCTCAGGCTTTTTGCAAAGATGATTGCCTTTTGTTCCCATCACGGGGACCTGGGATAAGGTAAAAAGACAAGGAACAAGAGAATAGAGGCTTCCCTGACAAAGTGAGGAGACTGCCTCTGCCCCAGTCAGCTATTGAAGGAAAGAACAGAAAACAACTAAGGCTCAGTAGTTCTGGTATCTGTATGTTTAGCCACTTGGATGCCAAACCTCTTTGCTAAGATTGATACATTTCCAGACTTTCTCAGAATTATTTAGGAGTTAGGCAGGTACAGTTTGCAAATTGATGGTCATCAGTATTTGCATCAGGTCAAATTGGAGTAAGTGGACACCAAGAACCACTTACTTGCAAATAACTAAAATACAGGGTCCGACAGAAGTAAGTCCTGCTTGAGTGTGTTTGGTAGAGTAATAATGTGGGTGTGATAATTTATGGTTTTAATTTGAATATTTCACCTAAAATGTCATATGGTATGCTTGAATGTGGTATTGTTATATTGTTTGTAATAATAAAGGGACACTATTTGTGCTGGATCCTGTATATTGAGTACTGACTATTCTTTCACAACAATCATGCAGAATAGATATTGTTATCTCCATTTTATGGATGCAAAATCTGTGATTTGTCTGAGACTAGAGCTGTGAGTGGTACAGCTTGTATTTGATCTCACATCTGATTGCCCCTGGGATCCTACACTTCTGGTTCAGGTTTTGATATGCCTCTGTAACATGGTAACCAGGGGACCTACAAATCTCCAAGGTAGCTACTTACGTGGTTGGTTTATCTTAGGTTGCTCTTTGGACACCAGAATTTAGACTGTATGAGGCAAATCATAGAAACATGACTAAGCCAGTTACCTATAAAATTATCTGTGGAATTTTTTAGTTCAGATTCTTTAAGAAACAAATACAGATTAGTTGAGAATACTCAATTCCATCCATTTAATGAGAATAATAGTTATAGCTATTATTTATAACTTTATATGAATATATAAAACAACCCAGAATATTATAAACAATGGCAATCTCTGGGTCCTCCTCATTAAACTACGAACTAGGGTGGCTCTGTCCAGTCTGGGATAGGTAGCTGTGTCTGTGCCAGCTAGTGTAGGTGAGTCCCTACATAACACACCGGGATCTTTTGTGTAGGGGTGCCCACTTCTTAGTTCCAAGTGTTCAACAGTAAGCATGCATATGTGCAAGTTTCAATGTCTGTTTAGAGACTTTACTAATTTATTTCCATGAATGCTCCACTTCTCTTTAATTGACTCTGTAAGATGGTAACTACAGGCTCCATTTGTTTATCCTAAGAGCCACCCCTTGCTGTTACAGTCTCAATTTTTTTCTCTCTTTTACCCAAATAGGTTTTGCCTATACTTGTGTTTTAAAACTGGCCCTTTGACAATGTATTCCACAAAAGGGAAATGCAGTTTAAAAGGTGTTTCCCTTCATTTTAAAAGATGAAACTTTGGAATTAACAAGTTGCTAGCATCATTGAAGATATTCTTCCAATGTCTGGTGTATTCAGTTTTCTCAAGTTTCTTATCAGCTTCAATGGTTAACAAACAGCTCCTCTCATTATACTCTGTGGTGGTCAGATTTTCTCCATTGCTATAGGAGTCAGAGCTTTGAAAACTTACAGTCCTGGAATTGTTGACTATTCTGATTAGAATTTTCTTTGAATTCACCCAATTTAAAATGTCACTGATATTTAAATGCTTTCTGTCCTCTGGTTGACATTTTGGGGAATTCACTCCAACCCCTCTCAACTGCCATGTAGCCTGGGATCTGTAAAAGGCTTTGACTAGAGGTTTTTAACCATAAGCTGAAATACAGGGTTTGGAAGAAGTAATGCCATTGAATGTGGTTGGTAGGGTATATGAATGTCTAGCACAAGATGGACAGCAATTTGAACATTTCACCTAAAATGTCATATAGTGTAGTTGAGTGTGATACTGTTATGTTACAGAATTACATTCATATGATTTTGTAATAAAAGATTTTTATGTGATAAAAGAGGGGCATTATCTGTGCTGGACCTTGTATATTATCATATATCTTTTATCTGTTTTTTTTCTAGTTGTTCTCTTTGTATCTAGGAAAATGGTTCTCAAACTTTTGTGTCAGAATAACCTGGGGTGTAAAACACAGACTATTGGGATGCACCCTAAAATTTCTGAGTTTCCATGGGTCTGAAACTTTGCATTTCTAAAATATTGCTAGTTGATCGTGATGATTCTGGTTCAAATTTTGAGAATCACTGGTCTAGATATATCTTTTCTTCATTGCCCAAATCTTTAAAATCCCCTAAAGATAGCTTTTTGTCTCCAGGCTGAATAACCCTAATTCCTTCTTTTTATTCTATGGCTTCCAAGTATATCACCATTTATCATCCTGTGTCCTCCTGTTTATTTGTCATTCATTGGATTCACAGGGCTAAACAGACAATATAAATTAGTGAAATCATCAAAGGTGGATATGGGATGGATCAAGGAGATAGGACCTGTTGACCTCAGACATAGCTAAGAAATCTGGATCCCACCTAAAGCATTCACATTTCATTTTTATAAAGGACCAATCCTGCCTCATAAAATTTGCTTCCCAGCTGAATTTGACCCCAGAGAATAATAGTGTGAGGTCTCAGGGACAGTAATTAAATGCAGCTGGAGATCTGAAAGTAGTGTGTAAGGGAGAATATCAAGTTACTGTCCAGAGTTGTTTGGTTTTCCTTACATAAAACCAATTCTAAAAAAATATATTTAAACACATTAGAAATAATTTTCTAATTAAGGAGCTGGTTATGTTGATACAGCCATGAGATAAATAACAGAGTTAAAAAGCAAATATAATTGATTAGTTGGGCCACCTTGACTTTGTTTTCATTATCATTTAAAATTTAATTGTAACTTTGTTTTATTCATTATTTAAAATTTAATTGCTTTGCTATGTTTCCAGATGTTGATTTTGGACATTTTCTCATGAATTTTATTGCCCGTGAGCAGTTTCTGTGTATTTATAATAAGAGCTTTTGATGGTTCTTGGATGTAGATATCTCAATTAAAATGAAGCAAATATTTTTTAAAACAAACCAGATGTTGGTCTTTGTTTTTCCAGAAAGTTTTCCCATAGAAATGTGTAGCATGGGAATCAAGCCTAATGCTTCCAGAATAAAATATTAGTAGCCTTATAGCATATGTTGGAAATTTAGAAAACTTTTTTTCTAAAGCCTTTTAGTGGACTATCAGCTTAATAAGTGGACTACATGTTTCCACAGGGTTTTTTTTTATGACTTGTTTCAACTACTGTTGTGGTGCAGCTACGGAAAAAGCCTTGTGCACAGTACAATTCCTGCCTTTTTTCTTCATTCTACCTTCAGATTGGCTTGTTTTCTATTATTCAAGGGTATTGTAGAATGGAATAGAATTAACAGATCTTTAATTACATTACTTATATGAGGCACAATCTACTCTTGACCGCTATGCCAGGAGTCCTGGCAATATGCAATTCTGCTGTGATATAGGCAAGACTAGTCCTTTGGTGTTCCCTGCCACTCCCACCACTAACCCCTCCTCTGGTGACCCAACAATTTAAGGGTTAACATGGGCCATAGCCACAAGCTTCCAGGATCCTTTTCAATGGTGTCTGTTCTACCGCTGCAGGCAGGTAAATATATTAGGTATCATCCCTTTTTGGGAGATGAAGACAGAGTACTCAGGGCCAGCAAGTGATGCAGATTGTGAGTGCCACTGGTAGGAGCACTCCTGCCCTGCTGAGAAGTGGCCAGGCCCTGCCCAGACCTCTGTGGCCACACTGGGGTGGGAGGCCCATTGTCTGATGATTGAAGAGTCCCTCAGGATGCTCTTTTTTTAAAGTTGGTATCTTCATCTTCTCATTTTCAAAAACTTGTTCCTTAAAAACAAGAAGCAAACTCTGCAGGGTAAAATTGGCAAACCAACCAACCAACAAATATGGGTGGATCTGGAGAACATCATGCTCAGCAAAATATAGCAGATAGAAAACATAAGAATGATGTAATTTCACTCATAGATGAGTTATAAAGTTGAAAGCAATAAGTAAACAAACAAGACAAAGAAACTCACAGACACAGACAGCAATATGGTAGTTACCAGAGATAAAGGGGGTGGGAGAGGTAAGACATGGTAAAAGGGGTCAAATATATGGCGATACAAAGAGACTTGAATTTATTTGGTGACCACACAATGCAGTATACAAAATTGTGCACTTGAAACCTATATAATTTTATCAACCAGTGTCACCCTTATAAATTCAATAAAAGAAAAGCCAATGAGCTGGCAATAGCCAATGTCGCAAACTCCAGAGCAGAGAGTGCCTAGACACTCAGATCATTTCACAGAACAGTAAAAGCAATGCCTTTCACTTGTTTCTAATGTTAGCCAAGACTACCCAGGCCAGAGTTTTTAGTCTGTAAGAGCTATATGCTAAATTTTACAAAATAGTGTTTTTTTTCTGAGCCCAGGAACTTTTCTTATTACTTTTTAAAATTGAATTTATTAGGGTAACATTGGTTCACAAAACCATACAATTTTCAAGTGTACGATTCAACAAATGTCATATTCACACTGCATCGTGCAATGCCCCAAAGTCTCTTTCTGTACTCCCCTTTGCCCACCTGCACCTACCCCCACCCCGTTTCCCTCTGGCTCTCAACAATCACTCTGTTGTCTGTGTCTGTGTTAACCCCTTCACCTTCTTTCATCCAACTGTCTAGCCACAGCACCCCGTGTCTTCTAACATTGTGTTTGTCAAAATACTGATACAGAAAGGAAAAAAATAGCAAAAATACTTATATTTTGATGTAATTTCATTTTTTAAAAAAGAATCTTGACAAAACTTGAGCCTTGATAGGAAAAGAAGGAAAATGACAAAGCAGTAATTTACAGAAAGCCTAGGTAAGATTTTCAATCACCTTATGCAAAAGACAGAAAAGTGTATGCTAAGAATCAAAAGTATGTGGTGTTCAAAAGAAAAGAAACAAAAACCCAAATGCAAACCTGGCTTAGCAAAGGGGCCAAGCCAGGGAGAAATGTAAAAGGATGATGAATGTCCCAGGAATTAGGATCAGGAACCTGTGTCTTACACAGACTGGGTCTTTTTCAGCCTTATAAAAGATTCGGCAGTAGCAGTTACAGAATCTGTGTGACTTTCTGGCACGCAGAAGTACTGCATTTGAATTGAAATAATGCATACCCAAGAATCAATTTGAAAAATTCTCCAGGTGTGATGCTTTGAAATATTTGACAAGGGATCAGAGCCTCCTCTTTAAAGCAGATTCTCTCCCCTACTTTCCTTTTCTGGTTTTCTTCCTCTGCTTCTTTCCCCCTGGTCTCTGTTTTTTATTTGATTTTATTTTTATGTTTTTACTACAGATCTGAAATGTTATTTATTTAGGTTATTGTTTTCTAGCTAACTTTTTTTATTGTTGTTCAAGTACAGTTGTCTTCATTTTCTCGCCACCATTTTCTCACCACCACTTTTTAAAATCTTGCTTTTCCTTCTATGTTTTTTTAATTTTATTTTAATTGTTGTTCTTGTACAGTTTTCTGTCTTTTGCTCCCATTCCAGCCCACCACCCCAGCCCTCCCCACTCCCCTCCCATTTCCACCCCCACTAGTTTTGTCCATGTGACCTTTATACTTGTTGCTCCAAACTCTTCCCCTTTCCACCTGAAATTTCCTCCCCTCTCCCCTCTGGTGACTATGTTATCTTAGTTGACTGTGCCATCTCACTAAGTTGTCTGTAATTTGTAAATGGCAAGTGATTTTGTGTTGACTTAATAAAATTTTATTCTCTCTGGTCTTAATGGATGAAGAAGATGAGCTGAATTTCATTCTATCCCTTCTCCTCTTACTTCTGTCTATGTGATTCAATGAATTTTACTTATTTTTTATTGACCTATGATGATCACTCTCATGGGAAACAAAGCTGCCTAATGTGATGCCTCAGTAAACAGGCTATGCTCAGAGGATCTGGGGTCACACACTAGCTTACCACTGGAGGGAGTTTGGACAAACTTGTGAATCTGTACTGACCTCATTATTTCTCATTTGTAGAAAGGGAATTTAAATGATGGTTTAATTTGAATATATACCTAGAACTGGAATTTCTGGATCATATGGTAGTTCTGTTTTTAATGTTTTGAGGAACTTTCTTGCTGTTTTCCATAGTGGCTGCACCAATTTATATCCCACCAATACTGTGCAAATGTTCCCCTTTCTTCACATCCTCAGCTACACTTATTATCTCTTGTCATTTTGGTGGTGGTTATTCTAACAGGTGTGAGGTGATATTTCATTGTGCTTTTTATTTTTATTTTTATTTATATTTCCCTGATGATCAGTGATGTTGAGCACATTTTCATGTACCTGTTGACCATGCGTATACATTTTTATTTATTTATTTATTTTTTTATTTTAATTGCTGTTCTTGTACAGTTTTCTGTCTTTTTGCTCCCATTCCAGCCCACCACCCCAGCCCTCCCCACCCCCCTCCCATTTCCACCCCCGCTAGTTTTTGTCCATGTGACCTTTATACTTGTTGCTCCAAACTCTTCCCCTTTACCCCTGAAATTCCATCCCCTCTCCCCTCTGGTGACTATCAACCCCTTCTCAATTTCAATGTCTTTGGTTATATTGCTTGTTTGTTTGTTCTGTTGATTAGGTTCCTGTTAAAGGTGATATCATATGGTATTTGTCCTTCACTGCCTGGCTTGTTTCACTTAGCATAATGCTCTCCAGTTCCATCCAGGCTGTGCCTAAGGGTAGGAGCTCCTTCTTTCTTTCTGCTGCATAGAATTCCATTGTGTAAATGTACCAAAGTTTCTTGATCCATTCATTTACTGATGGGCACCTAGGTTGCTTCCAACACTTGGCCATTGTAAATTGTGCTGCTATGAACATTGGGATGCATAGATTCTTTTGGATTGGTGTTTCAGGTTTCTTAGGATATAATCCTAGCAGTGGAATTGCTGGCTCAAAAGGTAGATCCATTTTTGGTTTTCTTAGAAAATTCCATACTTCTTTCCATAGTGGTTGTACCAGTCTGCAATCCCACCAACAGTGCACTAGGGTCCCCTTTTCTCCACAACCTCTCCAACACTTGTTGTTTGTTGCTTTATTTATGATGGTCATTCTGACAGGTGTGAAGTGGTATCTCATTGTGGTTTTAATTTACATCTCTCTGATAGCAAGCGATATTGAGCATCTTTTCATGTGTCTCTGGATCCTCTGCATGTCCTCCTTGGAGAATTGTCTGTTCATGTCCTTTGCCCATTTTTTAATTGGGTTGCTTGTCTTCTTAGAGTGGAGTCATGTAAGTTCTTTACATATTTTGGAGATTAAAG
The DNA here is from genome assembly GCA_004027475.1 of Anoura caudifer. Taxonomy (NCBI): domain Eukaryota; kingdom Metazoa; phylum Chordata; class Mammalia; order Chiroptera; family Phyllostomidae; genus Anoura; species Anoura caudifer. The sequence continues at coordinate 295 of PVKU01011619.1, read as the reverse complement.
CCTTGTCTGAGGTATCATTGGCGAATATATTTTCCCATACAGTTGGTTCTCTTTTTATTTTAATACTGTTTTCTTTAGCCATGCAGAAGCTTTGTATTTTGATGAGATCCCATTTGTTTATTCTTTCCTTTATGTCCCTTGCTTTAGGGGACATATCAGTAAAAATGTTGCTGCGTGAAATGTCTGAAATTTTCCTGCCTATGTTCTCCTCTAGGACTTTAATGGTGTCACAGCTTATATTTAAATATTTTATTCACCTTGAGTTTATTTTTGTGCATGGTGTACCTGGTGCTCG
>PVKU01011618.1:0-41833 GCA_004027475.1 Anoura caudifer | reverse complement strand
TAGGTAGAAAATAGACAGGGGGAGGGCAAGAGTAGTGTGGGAAATGTAGAAGCTAAAGAACTTATGACACATGGGCATGAACTAAAGGGGGGAATGTGGGTGGGAGGGGTGTGCAGGGTGGAGGGTAATGAAGGGGGGAAAATGGGACAACTGTAATAGCATAATCAATAAAATATAATTTAAAAAAAAAGAAAAAAATATATATAAGTAGTATAAAATTAACATCAGGAAGATAAAATTCTGCACCAATGTGCCTTATCTGAAGAGCATTCATTTCATTTTAAAAAAACAGGCAAACTTTAATTTAATCTAGTTACTAGTCTAAAAATCTAAAAATTAAACCAATTGTCTTAAATAGCAGATAGGGGTTCTTTCCATCTTTGCAAAAATATTAAATAAATGGCCACAAACTGAACTTTATTAATCAACAGTTATGTTTTTAGGTTAATAGCATTACTGTCAAATATGAAATTATAACAAGATTTAATAGGCATATTTCTTGAAGAAAGTACAGTCTGGTCTAAAAGGATCAACTATTATAATACTCAACATATGTTATTTTTTATTTCCATCTATTTTTCAACCCATAAAAAATTGAGTTGTGTCAGTTTACAAAAGGCTGTTTAATATTTTCTACTAAAATAAATGTGAGACTGGGTACTAAAATGCCTCACCTGACATTATTTTATTAACATTTTCATTAAATTGCCATTTCATTAAAGTCTGCCCATCATCATGGTAGAAATTATCATAAGGTGCAAATAAGTGAACAGAATTATTATCTCTGTCCAAATTTTGTAGCACATTTACATTGTGCTATTACCATTTGCATCTACAAAGAGAACATTACACAGTCTGCCAAAATCAGCTAATTCAGCCATTTGGTATTTTAATACTCTCAAACTGGGACTGAAGAATTAAGTCAATTTTTAAAAAGTTACAGGAGTCAGGGCTTAACTGAGCATGTCTAACTTTAGCATTAAATACGGGTGAAATCAAAGGCATGTCAGCCATCTTCCTAGGCATGTTTTCTAGACCTACACAGAGAGGACAAAAAGAAGAAACAATCTGTATAACAGAACAACTTTTCCAAGAGTTGCAACCCAACTAGATGACAGGATAACTTGGCATGTGTCATGGGTATGAATGGGTATATATTGTGTGATTGGTGCTCAGTAAACTTGGAAGGAGGCGGCAGGGATAGAAATGCTGCACAACAGAGGCAAAAAGAGAAAGTGTGCAGAGGTTACCAGAAGGAATAGAATAACGTGTCCAAGACAGTAATTCCTTTTGGGAATAAGGTTGGCAAAGAGGAAAGGAAGAGAAGTCAGGGAGTTCAAATAAATGTAGAAGCAGAAATGGAAGCTGGGCCTCGCTACATACTAGCTCATGTAACATTATTGCTGTGTTTTATTACAAAAGAGGTTCCAAAATGCTTCCTTTGCTGAAAGAATTCCAGTTGTTCTCTTAGTGAAGACAGGTTCCATGAGTTACAGTTTGAACACTCCCAGGGAAAATTATTTCCTAAGTATGATGACCTGACTACAAATAAGAACATGAAGTTTGACGATTTGCTGGCCCACTGTTGGTGGAACTATTAAATTTCTAACACAGATTTGACTAGTAATGAACTGAGTAGCAACAATGTAGTACTTTTTTACATAGTAGTTTTGGGAGTAACCTTCCCCAAAGATCCCTTCAGTTGTAAATTAGAAGACTTGCTCTACAATGGTCACCAAAGATCTTTTCAACTAGATGATTCTAAGATCTTGGTCAAATAGATAATAGGAAAATTCTGACAACATGCTGAAACTGGCCCATCCCCACCTCACAGCCTCTCCAGCTGAAATGTGGATAGTAGAATGGATCCATATAACTGGTCTGTGTGAAAAATTCTTAGTTTCCACCATTAGTTTTAAAATAATGTCTATGCAATGAATTAACAATACCATTTTGCTTATTACAGAACCAAACAAATTTCTAAATAAGCATCTAAGTTATCTCTTTATTCCACTTGTGAAGAAAGGAGAGTCTATTTCTATTTAGAACAGAGTACAATAGACTTAAAAACACATAAATGCAGCAATTCAAATTATAATTCTAAGAAATATATATATCAGTGTCTTGAGAGAGTCTGCACTTCCTGTTTGCTTACAGTTAAGAGACCGAGTCAAGTGTTACCTGACAGAAATACAAATTAGCTATCAAAATCGAAAACTCCCGATGTACAGAAGTAAAGGAACACTAATTAGAGGGAGCTGGTATACTTTCTAAAACCCATCGTATCTCACATGTATGACTGTCCTCCAGGACGGTTAAGCACTATTATAGAATGTATTTTCTAACAGTGTATTTTTTTTTTTAAGAAACTCTGAGCCCTGGGCTTGACTATGATGGACAAATCTTCAAGGAGGATTCCAAACAAAACTAAGATAGCACTCAATCTCAACTTAAATACAGGTCAGGCTCAGTCAAATATCCATCTTCTTTTGGCACACTGGATAACCCATACAAAGTTCAGACTTTTGGGTTTTCCATAAAAACATTTTGCCCAACATTCTACACTAAAATGTAGATACTTTGTATTAGTACATTTACAAACAGAGAGCTATGTCAGGTCACCATCTCCCTGGTCTGAACCAGTGATAAAGTAACTGATATGAAGGCATATACCAAGGAAACACTGCAAATGGTTGAAATGCTGTTCAACCTCTGGACTCATTTAAATTTTGGAATCTGCCGTCTGATAAGCAGTGACAGTGCGTTACCATTATTTCCCGTCCAGCTAAAGGTTGGTGGGAAATAAGTTAATAGGGCTATTTAATTTCCTTTTAAAACATTTCATCTTTCATTGCACCCAATCTTAGAGAAGTTTTCAACCTATTTATCTTTTCCTATCTAGACATGCAGGCATTTATTTTCATACTGAGTCAATATAACATCCCCTTCAAAACAATTTGCTACAATATAAAACAAACTGTTAACATTGTAAATGAAAACAGGGAACTCAGAGGAAGAATAAGAAGAAAAATAAAACCAGTTTAGAACCTAAAAATAAAAAGTAGCCTTAAGTACTAGCAGATAGATAGATAGATGATAGAGAGAGAGAGAGAGAGAGAGAGAAGGTAGATAGACAGATGTGGAGATTAGAGATAGAGAGTGTGTGTGCATGCGTTAACATGAGACGATCAAAGTTCAGGTTGCTGGAAGTCTCTGAAGCTAAACTAGTAAGTCATTAATTCTCCCTAGGGAATGAATGCAGCACCCTGCCCTGGAAAAAGCCAAGTTACCAGGACCCACATCCATGAAAATGGGCCTCATCTTCACCATGTCTAACTAAAAACTTAGATGCTGGCTGACTCCAACTAAGTTCCAGTGTACTTCTAAAAGCTAGTCAGTCCTGGATAACCTAGGATTGCTATATCAGCCCTCACATCATCCCCAACACTGAGCTTGTATTTTTACTGTGTGGATACTCAATAAATATCTATTGAAACAGTAAGGAAGAGAGGGAGGGAACAATGTAGGAAGGAGAGAGGGAAGCAAAAAGAGCAGCAAAAAAGAAAGGAAAAAATGTGCTTATAATAGGATGCTTCTTGCAACACTGAAGTATATTTTATATGACTCAATTTTCCATTAAAATACGCAATTCTTTTTCATGTGCTTGAAAATTAAGTTGTGGTTTCATCCCATATTTTCAAACATTCTTGTAGTACGAACAAATATATTAAAAACTGTGTTAATAAATTATATAACAACGCACTATGTTTTTATGAATGCACTATTTGTTATACAATTAAACTGTATAAGCATTTTAGGTTATAACAACTGAAAAATTATTTTAAGTCATTAGTTTACACCGGGAGAAAAAACAACAGAATATGAGGGTAGGCTTAGATTAATTCTATACTAACAGTAAGTACTTTGCTATAAAAGCTAAAAGAGATGGGGAAACAAAAAGGTAAACCTTAATGGTCTAAAGTTATCAACACCTCTGATGAGAGAAGAGAAAGCAATGAGCAACAGGTAGCAACTATGGGATTCCAGCTGGACTTTGAGTATTTTAATCATGTAATTAAGCTATCGGATTACTTTCTTGAGAGTACCAGGAAAGGAAAGACTACATGCCTTACAACTGTTACTGAAACGTCAATTTGTACTTTTTTGCCAGGTCACCAGTTTATCAGTGGGATCACTACAATTATTTGCTCTTTTTGCACCATTCTAATTTCCTACAGAGATACTTGTTACACAGTTCAAGAGACACTGTTTCCTTCTCCATGTAAATCTCCAGTGCATGTCAGTCCTTCAGCTCAGCCAGCTCCCCTCTCCTCTGAGTCCAGGAAATTTCACAGACTAAATAGTGTCAATATTTGGATGAGTTCCAAGTGAAAAACAGGGAGTGGCTGATTTACAAAGTGGACTTTTCAAAAAAATCTGAACTGTATTAACACCCCAGCATGGTTTCAGTGGTTACACAATTAGCCAAGTTTGCCTTTGAAATAAGCAGTAAATATCCATGCAGAGAATAACACAAATATTTGGGGGAAGTTAGAAGTTTGCATTTAACTGAAAAATCCAAAAGATGTTAAGCTGATATAAATGAAAGATCTTGCAGTGATAAGATTCCTAATGTTTTATAAAATCTAAAAATGCATGCAATAATTCATTTTGTGTCAAAATATGATATAAAAATTTTCACCCTATGATCTTCAAATTCCCATAATAATATTTCTTCTGTGTTTTTGTTTTGGTTATAATTATAAAAAACTAAGCATTCATTGATTCATTCGACCAATGTTTATTGCACACATACTAAGTGCAGTATTTTAGGTACTATGGAAAAACTAAGTTCCTGCTGTCATGAAACTTATATTCCCAAGAAGAGAGAGACAGAAAATAATAAATTTGTGTATTTATAAGAGCAGGAGTTAGGCTGGGGTCAAGATTTTTTATAGGACGGTTAGGGAAGGCCTCTCTGATAAAGTGACATCTAGGCAGAAGTCAGGAGAATGTGGGGGTGCAAACCAGGTGACAATCCTGGGAAACAGGATCCTTAGCAAAGGCTCTGAGAAGCATTAAGCTGCACGTTTGAGGGAAAGAGTAGCTGCAACAGCCTGAGAAGAGGGCAGTGGCAGGGCCTTCCTCATGGAAAGCCCACTGGGAGGGCTTAGATTTTCATTCTGAGACAGGAGCCCTGGAGGGTTGGAGAAGGGGAATGACAGAGTAACCTTCCAAGGGGTTTACTTTGAAAGCACCATTCTAACTACTGAGTATAGAGTGTACCACATAATCAAGGAGGCCAGAGGGAAAGCTCTGAGACCCATTAGGAGGCTACTACAACCAACTATCAGGCAAGGAGTGATGGAGCTTTAGTCCTGGGAGGTAGCAGTGGAGGGGCTGAGAAGTATTCAGATTTTGGATATGTTTTGAAGCCAGCAGATTTTCAGGCTGTCTGGATTTAAGATGTGAGAAAAAGAGAAAACTAAAGGATGAAAAGGTTTGGGACTTCAACAACAGGAAGAGTGGAATTGCCTCTTTTAGGGTGGGGAGGTGAAGTATGGAGAAGTCTATAGGACAAGAAGATTTGGAGAAGGTCAGGGATATCAGGAATCACTTTGGATTTGAACTGTGTTGAAGTTAACTTGTTAACTGTGAAGCTCCATTTAGAATCTAAGTGGAGATGTCTATCAAGTAGTTAGATACACAAGTCCAGAGTTTAGAGGGGTGGTCTAGGCTACAGGCATAAACTTGTAGTTGTCAGTAAGTGGAGGGTATTTAAAACCAAAAGACCAGATGCTATTCCTTAGGGAGAGAAGCTCATCAGTGCCATCTGCATGACCTTATTATTCCCTCTGACCAAGTCACTACACATTTATATTTGTGTTTACAATCAATTTGCATAAAGTAACATTATTTTAGAGGAACAAACAAAAGCTGAAGCAGACAAAGGTACTGCATTAATACCAAGCCCAAAGGCTGCCTCTGCTCACTGTGTGAATGAAGGTTTCATAATCACATCTATAAGGACAAAAGTAGTACAAGAACTTTTCATTGAGTGGAGCATGGAACTTCTGCCACACTGACCTATAGGATCTTGTTTCATATAAGTGTACAACAAAGCAGAAAGGTCTTCTAGAGCATTCATTTACACACATAGAAGACACACACAATATTTCCACTATAAATTTATCCTTAGAGAGCGGAAGAAGACATGGACCTACAAACAAGATACTACAAAAAGAATATTCAAAGTAAAAAAGGCGCACATGTGAGTTGTAGGCCAGGTCCCCAGTAGGGTGCGCAAGAGACACAACCCCACATTGATGTTTGTCTCCCTCTCTTTCTCTCTCCCTCTCTAAAAAAATAAAAATAAAATTTTCAAAAAAGAAAATCAGTATTTTGGGGGATAAGAGGTATAAAGAATTGCTTCCATTAAGGCCAATAAGATATCTTCAACTGAAAGGTTTTGTAAGGCTGCCTTGGAAGCAGCACAACATCAAGAAAAATAATCGGCTCCAGAAAGGTCTGGAAAGAACTGAAATTCTCCAAGGGCAGTGTCACAGCTGAGACAAAAGTCCTCACAGTAGTATGTTTGATTAAGCCTAGACAGAACCTGCATCATCCTTCATGGGATTAAATAGAAGAAACAGACAGAGAAGTTGAAATTTTAGAAGTTGGATGCAATTTGAACTTAGAAGGAAGACAGAATTCTTCATAGAAAGAAAACCATTACTTTATTTTGGGGAAAAATATTTCAGTGAGATTTTTGGTTATTCTAAGGTAGGATTCTGGAGGCACTACTAGAAAATAAGAGTTTAAAAAAGTATAATAAAATAACAGAGAATTTCAACTTCTCTTGGCTTCCCATGGGTGAAGTAGCTGAGAAAAAGCAGAGCTGCCGAGTTGCATCCACTCCAGGGATGCCTTTCCTACCACACTCTGAGGGTTGTGCCCCTACAGTGGTACCCTCTGCAGCCTGCACGGCCAAGCTGTGAGGCTCTGGCAGCAAAGGGCTTGAACTCACAGGAAATGGGAAATAAAGCAGGTACTAGGATGCCACCAGGAGAAGAAGTCACTGGCATGGGAAGCTTGGCAGAAGAAATGGGTGCCAGACTTGATTGACTCTGATCTGATTCACAATGACAGGTAATGATAATGCCTCTGAGCAATTTGGTATCTTAGTAATACTGAATTTCAAGTGTTCCCTGAGTGATTCCCTTCCTTTAATTTCAGATTTCCCAGAGGTCTAACAAACTGAAGAGCATTATGGGAGTAATGCTGTGGGAATGACTCAGAAGGAGTCATGCTTACATTTGGAGGTAATGAGAACCAGAGAGAGCTGTAGTAGCAGGCAGGCAGGTGATAAGGGACTTTGTCTGAAAGGGACTTTAGAAGGGGACAGGAGTTCAGAGTGAGCTCATGCAGGTTAACTAACCACTCCCTAACTCTTATCCCTGATGAATCATCAAGAATGTGATGAAATTCTCAGGGTTGGGATCTGAGCTTTGTGGAGGGTGGGGGGGAGGGGAGGGTTGTTTGTTTGTTTTAACATTTAAGGGAAAAACTGTCACAGAGTATTTGGGAATCTTGGTTCATGCTGAGTTTATAGGCCCTAGGGCTTTCTAGAGCAGTAACATAGTATCTTTCCCTCAAATAAGGATCCTGGAAAGTCCCCAAGGGAATAATGCCAGCTGTGCTGTCATCTGTAAATATTCTAAAATCAATACAAAGTACTGGCTACCTCAGGCGGGGCTACCTTGTACCCAATGGGACTTTCCTGGAAAAGATCCATGAGGATGACCTTATGTCAGCCAAAGTCTTAAGCACTGGGGACAGTCTGATGACCTTGTTGGGGCTGTCCATTCCAGAAGCTGGTAGAGTCATCTGCTTAGTTTGGACTATAATAGAAAAAGATACTGAGAGAATCATGAGAGTGCAGGTAGTTTATCTAGATGCTGATGCTAGGGAGCATGAGTATAAAAACGGGAAGTCATAAAGGAAAGGTGAAGAAATAAGATTAAATATTTACTACTTAGCAGGTTACACTTATGGACAGCTGAAGCTAATTCTGCTAAGGAACATAGAACACAGTATACAATAAACCTTGTATTTATCCTAAATGAAACGCAGGTGTGTGAGAGCTGTGCTTCAAAGTGTGCTTCGAGGGTTAGCATCATCTTACAGGGGTGTCCAAACTTTTGGTGTCACTAAAAGAAGAAGAGTTGTCATGAGCCACACATTAAATACCCTGTGACATGTAATCACAAAAAAAAATCTCAATGTTTTAAGTAAATTACAATTTTGTGTTGGGCCACATTCATAACCACCCTGGGCCCCATGCAGCCCATGAGCCACAGGCTGTACACCCCTGGCTGTTAAAAGTGCAAATTATGGGTCTCATTTCTGACCTAATTATGTTTAAACAATTCTCCAAGATTTCTAAGCACACTAAAGTTCTAGAGACACTAAGTATTTATCCACCATCCTTTGTCAGTCATCAATTGAGGGTACTTGGGCATAAAATCTGAACACTTTTGGCATTCTCCCTGAGCTAAGCTGGCTTCAGGAGCTAGAGAAAGCCCTCAGGCAACTAGCAGTAGGTACTTGCAATTGGAATCTTCCTGTCTACCTAGCACAGGAAAGGTGGATGCCTTGGAGATATGACACACTCTGTTACACCTCCAGGCCTCTCCTTTTTCCTAATGAAATGCAGATCTGAATCAGCTCAGCAGTTGGAGTTTCCATCCCATATACTTGTTTAGTCCTTAAGCATCCTGAGAACAAAACCCTCCCTAACCCAAGCAGTGTGTAAGAATACTAGCCTCAAGTTCAAGAGACTCTGACCAAGAATAGCTCTGGGCAAGGGGATCAAGTGTGGTGGGAATTTAGCACAGCTGCATGAAATACTGTCTCTACCTGTGGGACAGCTGACTTGTAGTGACAGTCTCTCTTCCGGCTGGTGTGGAATACAGGCCACATAGTAGCAGTTATGATCTCTGGCTCTGCAGTCAGAAAGACTGCAATTTAAATCCATTTCTCAACAGGTAATTGGTCTGACTGACTATAGGTAAATTAATCTCCCTGGGTCTCAGTTTTGTTACAGAACAGACCCGGGGGTGGTGGTGCTGAATGATAGGAAAGACCCCACTTTTTCTCTGGGAGTTCCTCCCCCGCACTAGGTTCTCTTTGCCTGCCACCAGAGGAAAGATGCCTCTCAATGCCAGAGATTGTTGAAAAGGAAAGGAATTATTATTTATTTAAAAGTTATACAGACTAAAGTTCTTTAGAATACCCACAAATGCACAAAGTCCTTCCTTCTCCTTCTGCCCAGTCTGGGGTACCATATCGCAGGAATGAAGTAGAAGTCTGTGATTCAGGCTCCTGGCACCATCCACGTGGCAAAAAGGGAGCACTCCCAAAGCTGCATGGTCCCCACTCCGCCAAAGCCGAGTGGTCCCAAAAAGACGCCAGAAGACTGTCGCCTGGGTTTAAATCCCAGCGCTAATCTTCCTCTGCAGCTGGCTCCTCCCACAATTGGCCACAGCTGCCAGCATTCTGGGCGGGTGTGGCCCTGTGGTGTGGAGCCAATCATCACCAAGCTCTTCTGGACCCCATTACAAATCCCTATTGGGGTCCCCTTCTTGGTTGCACACTATTACAGTTTTCTCATCTATAAAATGGTGATAATAACAAAAGTACCTATAACTTAGGGGTTCATGAGGATAAAATAAGATTTTGAATATTAGGTGATAAACACAGTGCTTGACACTTATAAAAGGTCATAGAACACTGAGGAGGATATATGCCCGGCACCAGGACAGCAGTCACAGCTAATGCATAGACATGGGAAATTAAACAGACTCCCACTGCTGGCAGATCCAGCAGTTACGTTCTACAAGCATTTATGGAGGGCCTATCATTTGTCTAGCATGGCACTAGGGCCAGGGGAAGACAAACCAACCAACCAAGCCTGGAGGGCTAAAGCAAGCCCTGGAAAAGACGGATGTAGGACATGTGGCAAAGTAAGATCCTGCCAAAGGGACACAAATAATTAATGTCATGTATCAGTAAGACTTAGCTCTAGACATTCATGACATGGATGGGAATTACAGCAGAGATGAAGATCCAGTATGTAGTTGTTTAGCTAAAACACAGAAGTAGGATAGGCAGAGTTACTTTGAACCCAGGCCTAAGACTGAGGCATATACCACAAATAGCCCTAAAATGAATTTATTGCTAGGGCCAGAATTTGTTGCAAATAAAGACCTTCTGTAAAATTAATCAAGTTTCTCTTAAGAGGCAAATGCTACTTGACCTGAAATAGCCAGTGCCTATAAAACAAGTCCACACAGAGACTAAGGCCTTATTGAACTAACTGCTCTCTACTGACATGTGTTTGGTTAGTGGGCCAATATAGATTCCCAGATGCTTCCAGGTCCTACATCCCTCTGAAGCAAAGTTTGAGATCCTGGCAACTGAGTTTCAGGCAATATATAAAGCCAGGGGCAGTTAAGGAGGGCCTAGCTAGAAGTTTGTTCAGGTAAGCAAAATACTACCACTGGAAATTTAAATTAGTATAGAAAACTTTACTTAGGAGACTTCTCTCACATAAGAATTGGGGAGAGAGGAAAAATCATCAAACTCTCCGGAGCCTGCTTAAGCAGTCACAGAGGCAACCACACACTGCCATCCTAGGAGATGCGGTGCAGTTTACTGCAGAGCTTTCATTCTGTTATTAGAATATGCAAATCTGGTATCAGAGATTAACTGCTGGGTCAATAAAGAGGGTGGTCTTTGGTTACCTTTGCATTCTTCCCACCTGTAAGGCTCGGAGATCTCCAAATGAATGAGGGACATTAACAACTGCAGTAGATAAAAAACAACAGCATAATAAGAATAGCAAAGAATATTTACTGAGATGTAAATGTAGGGTATGTACATTAGTGTACAAATATTGTAGAAGTATATGAACTCTCATTCAACAACCCTATAAATAAGATACTATCTCACTTTATAGATGAAAAACCAAGGCACAGATAACTGAAGGAATACTAAAAGTCACAGAGTCAGTAAATGGCAGAGGTGGAATTTGAAGCCACACAGTCTGGTTTCAGAGCCTGCCCATCTCACCACTATAACATATAGTTAAATAAAACTAGTCTGTAGAAGCACACATGGTTAGCCTGAACAGGGTAAGGTATCCATATGCCTTGGCCCAGCCATGACTTTAGTTAGGATCACACATGGAAATGTGAAGAAAGAGGAAATATTTTCTGTCAAAAGCAAAAATAAAAATAAAGTTTAATTACTGTAAATCATGTTTTGCCTAAATAAGGCAAGCAAGTTTTCAGAATATAAAATTCAGCTAAAACATTGGCAGTTTCAGTAAATATGGTCACCTGATGCCTCCCCAGTGAAATCTCCAAATCATTACAAATTTTCTTCATTTTGAAAGCATCCTTGACAATGATTCCCATAGGAATTTGATTTCCCCGAGAATAGCCGTTTAGTCTATTAAAATGACACATCAAAACCTCATCTTGCACAACATGACAAAGTTGTTGACTGCTGGGAATCAATGTTAGCAGTCAAAGCACACTGACAAGCTGTAATCAAAGACAGCTCATTTCACGAAAAGGGTGTAAGTCTCCTGTGAAGTCAGAAAACAGAGTCATCATCAGCTATAGTGGTGACACAAAGTAAGAACGGTTTCCAAAGGGATGGGGAGTAGGAGGAGATGGCAGATTATACCTGCCAAATAAGTAAATATAGATCCATGGATCAAACGCAAAAAGAAAACAAGGATGGAGCCAAGAGGATCAGGGCAAGAAAGAATTTAAATGAAACTTAAATCACATGCAATATATATGGTGCCACACTTTTTTATTATGGTTTTTCACTGCCACCAGATATAGTATCACTGGATTCTGATTTACGGATTGCTGAAAAATACAGCAGCTAAAAAATGTCTGCGGGCCATTAAGGTTTTGTAAAAGTATCTGTAAGTCTGCATTAGAGATTCCATGACATGAGAGATTCTCATGACAACAGAACCCACATCTGAATTCAACAAACTTCATACAAAGTTCCATTCTGGAAATGGCTCTGTATTAGGTGCTGAGGGACACAAACCTGAAGGCTGAAGCCCTTCCTAGAAGGAAACAAAAGGTAACTGAAAGTTAAAATGATTAGAACCCTCTCTTTGCCTCTAAAACGTCAGTGATACACTCAAGTGTTTACCAAGTGACCACTAAGATGATGACAAAGCTCTAGGTGGTAGACTTGAGGAAATTAGTCAGTTAACAAATATAGATTAGATATTAACTATCTATAAGACAAAGGACTAGCAAAGATAGACATAGAACAGGCCAAACTAATATAATGTCTGTCAATAATAGCTCAATAAAAAAAAAACTTTTAAAGAAAGAAAGCCAAAGACAATGTCTTTCTATCCTTGAGGAATGTAGCATCTATTTAATCAGAAAGATAAGGGCAAGAGAGCTCACCACACAATGATAATGGGGAAAGGTTGGAGAAATTCAAAGGAAGAACCAAAATAACTGTGATACAGTTCCAGGAGATAGAGAGCTTACAAGGTGACACACTCTAGTTAGTATGTCACAGTTCTGAAATTCATTTACCACACTGACATTATTCTTTCTACTGGGTCACCTTATTCTCCACCGTGGTTTAGTAACAACAACATAAAATCAGATTATTCCTAAACCAAGACCTTTTCCATTTGTAAAGTGCAATATTGAGATAATATATTTCCAAAGGAAACCTGTAGAACTTTTACTGCTATCGTCAATGCAAATAAAAGGTTTTATCAGATGAAGAATAAAATCTATCCATTGTTGGGACTCCTTCTATGACATATATAAAAATGAGCAAATTGTTGTCACAGGTCTTTGTAATTCTATAAAAGAAAATATCCTCTAAGTACTCTTGCTCTTTTAACATAAAAATTCTCATTTTCTATCAATCAAAATCACTCTGTTTAAAATCCACAGTAATGATTCAAGTTGTTGTTTATAGATAGTCTTATTTATTTTTATTAGAAAGTCAACCAGTAATATTCCACATCAATGACTGAAGGTATTTTTAATTTGACCTTTTAGTCAATGATGTTGTAAACTAACCTGAACATATTAGAGTCTTCACAATTATTACAATTTTTATGTGAATATCTTTAGCTTGTAATTCAGTTTCTTCTCCAATAAAACTATAACTGTGTATGGTATGTTACAAATAAAAGGTCTATGACTAAATTTCACTATAGAAGGGGGAATCCAAAAACCTGGAATTTATTTATAAAAAGTTGTGTATTTATTCTTACATGTTTGAACTTCAGTCACCTTCAAAGTACTCTCCATTTGATGCAATACACCTATCAAGACATTTGTTCCACAGCTCAAAACAGTTTTGAACTTGTTCATTTTGATGCCTTTCAGTGTTTCTGCTGTTTTTTGTTTCACCTCTTCCACATCAGCAAAATGTTTCCCTTGCGGACTTTTTTTTCATCTGAGGAAACAAAACAGAGTCATTCAGCCAAGATCCGGTGAATAGGGAGAGTGGAGCACAGAGGTTGTGCCATTTTTTGGCCAAAAACTGCTGAACACTCAGTGTGGTGTGGGCAGGTGTGCTACCAAATCACTCATTGTGAAATGGACAAATGCAGTGAAGGAGTCTTCAAAAAAATTCACTGAAGCCAAGGGCAGCTCTCACAACAACGCCAGCAGGTACACTGATACACATGGGTTTCTAGAACACCCACCTAGTGGGAGAAGCCCGTACTACAAGGGGCCTGCCCTACAGAAGATACTTCTGTTTGTTTTAGGTCCCCCCTTGCATATACAAATATTATTAATAATTTGTAGGCAGTCACACAAGCTGTACTGTAAGATCAACAAAGCCCTAGCTTTCTGTCCATTTACTTTTTCTGACAAGCTTCTCTGCAGCAAATGCTCAGCAGAAGCAGATTCAACTACATTAGAGCAGCGGCATTATTCTGAGTTAAAGTGACAGAATGCCCTAACATGGCTGAACACAGGCCAGAACAAAGACCTCCAATATACTATTGGACTTCCTAGATCCTTCAACTGTCTTTATTCCTGAATGGAGATGTCTATACAATACTTAACCAACCCACATATTTTGAATTCATTTCACTAAAGCAATATATCATTCCTAACATCCATTAATGAATCCTTCCATGATAATCAGACATAAAGATATTTAAAGCCTTGTAGTAGACATTTGTAAAAAATAAAAGGAGGATGGGGTTTTAGATTAATGTCTTCCCAACAAATAAACAACCCTGTTGTCTTTATCAAGTTATTTTAAATGCTAACTGACCACTCCAGTGCTCTTTCAAGTCCCCTCTATTACTGAATTTTTTTAGTTGGGTATATGAACTACCATTAAATATATATTGAAAAGTCTCAAAATGGTTCTTGTTTATCTATATTTGAATTTCATAATAAGTGCATTTAAGATTAGAATTCTTTGTCTCTAATAAATGCTTGCTTTAAAATCTATTTTATGATGTAATCAAAGCTATGCCATCTTTCTTTGACTGATGTTTGTGTTACATCTTTCTTTTCCTAAATTTTCTACTTTTAGTCTTCAATATGCTTATGTTTTAAATATGCCTCAATTCTGATAATCTTTCTTTCTTTGATGAGTTTAGTACATATGGATTTATTGTAATTACTGATAATAGTTTGGATTTATTACTAGATTTGTATTTGGTGCTATCTTCCCTGTTTTTCATACTTATTTTTTAAATTTTATTTAGTATTTATTGAATTTTCTTATTTTATGTCTTTTCATTTCCTTTAATGCTCTGAAATTTGTATCTTCTGTTATTTCAATAGTTAATCTAAAAATTATAACATGATTAACTTATTATCTAAAATTGAGTGATTTTAAGTGATTTCAAACAATTCTAGGATTGCTTTATCAGTAATTATCCCTCTTCTGTTATAGATGCCACTATCTAATATTTTAATTTTCTTTGACCACAAAAATTAGGCATATTTTAAAATATAGTCAATATTTAGATTTTCAAACATATTTTACATGTGTTTTTATTCAACATTTCCATTTTGATTTTAGATTTTCAATATGTAAATGCTTTCCACCTTCCTGCTGTCCTCCCTTTAGAACTTTATTTCTATTTCTCTGAAGATCTCTTTAAATCGCCTTCATATTTGTTATTTATTTTAAAGTCAAAAATGGCTTCAACTTCTAATGTGGCATTGTTAAACTGGCTGTCATTCTAATTGTTGATAGGTAATCTTTGTTCTCCAGGTATTTAATTTTTTTTTTCTTCCTTTGGTGATCTGATGTTTCAAAACGTGTTTCTGGGTTTAGATTTCTTTTCATCTATCTTGTTCATTATGACAAAGTCTCTCCAGAAAGTATCCAGCCATGTAATATGAAAAAATAGAGACATACATTGAAGAAGATACAAGATACAAGAAACATTGTACACAGGACAATGACCCCTCAGTTCCCCTTCAAAGTAAGCACCATGGGACCTCACACAGTTCTCTCAATTGCCATCAGCTGCCCCATTGTACTTTCCTGAATCTGAAATCGCTTCCCTTTCAAAGGTGATTTTAATTATGGGAAAAGCCAAAAGTCACAGGGCTCCAAATCTGGGCTGTAGAGGAGCTGAGTCACCTGAGTGATGTGATAATTGGCCAAAAAACTCGGCATGAGATGTGATGTATGAATGAGCCCATCATCATCACAAAGCTGCCAATCACCAGTTGCCCATAGTTGTGGCCTTCTAAATTATCCAAATAGTTTCCAGGGAGGAATGTTCAAGTTCAAAGCAAAATTTAATGCAAATTCATTGCTCTAGTTAGTCATTTTGAATGCCACAGTTACACTGTACACATGCTCACTCAATTGGCGTCTACTGCCCCCACTGACTAGTACAGTGAAGTCATCATTGTTCACAAAGCGCAGTCTAGTCTACTCTCCTCGGCTGCTCAATTACATCAATGTTGTACAACCAGTTCTGGTTATTTTAACAATGGTTGGACTTTTTCTGGACAGACCTCGTATTTGTGCTTCTCAAATGACTTCTAGAAAACTTTTAGCTAGTATATTTTCAAATACAGCCTCTAACCCAATCTTATGTCATTCTGGAACTCTGATTAGATGTATATTCTAACTCTATCATTGATTTCCCTTAATCTCTCTTTTATGCATTGTGCCTCTAGCTCTCTCCTCTGTATTATTAGTAATTTCTTCAAATCTGTATTTTATTAATTCACTCATTAGATGTAGTCATTCAGTCTAATTTGTAGATTCAATTATTTTACATTTAATTTATAGTAATTATTTATTTTTATTTTTTCCTGTTTAAGTGGTTGTTTTCATTTACTTTTACTTTCAATTCCTCCAATTATTTTTTATTGTATTAAACATATATATTTCTATTCTGTATCTAATTGCCCCAATACCTGAAGTCTTTTGGGTCCCTTGTGTTCTTATGGCTTTTGTAAATTTTGATTTTAATCTCATGTTTTTTAGAGCTTTATCTCTGTGAATTTCTGATGTCTCACTGATATTGCTTTCCTCTTTATAGATCTGTATTTCCCAGGCATCTAGAGGAATTGCCCACCTGCAACTACTTTAAACTAAAGTCTTATTTTTGTGTCATATTGGACAACGAGGTATTTGGTTCCAGGGAATAAATATTCTATAAAAAGAATAAGAATATTTATGCCTTTTATATAAGAATGTAGTACTGCTTTTACAGGGAATAAAATGCACTGATTCTAGTTTACATTTGTAGGGTGAAAATACTAGTTTTGATGCTCCAATTCTATTTCAACCTTTATAGTTAGTGATTTGAAGTATATTTTCATCAAAAATTGTGTATTAACTTCTGATCATTTGCTGAAGAGTTTCACATTTATATTCTTTAGTGTACGATAAAAGAATTATATCATGCCTTAATATTTATTTAAAATAAAGATGTGGAGACTGCTATGTAAAAAACATTAAGACAGTCTAAACTGGTTTTTTTTGTAAATAAGATATAAAACAACTTGCCTTTTTCCTTAATAAAAATTATCTTTTATCATCTAAAGGTTAAAAAGAATTTGGAAGGGAGTAAAATGAGCCAATAACTTGATAAGCATTGTTATGGACTTCTTAGAAATGATCATTTTGATTTCTATAGGAATTTAAACAAATACATAATTCTTCATTTTTCTTACCTTCAGAAAATTCCAATATAAAAGAATCTTTTAATGTTCTAAAATGAAATGCAAATGCCTTTAATAACTTCTGTCATTTTCAAACAAGAACAATTTTAAAGAAGAATTGGTTTATTTGTGAATTAACTATAAATTGTATATTTTGAAGCATTTATACATATAAGCAATTTTGATTTATTAAAGACAGTTTAATGCCTTTTAGCCTACACACCCATGTAAGCAGCTGCCTCCTTTCATTAGAATGTGGATTCCTCCTCCTTTTAGGACATGAAAACGGAGCCCTAACCTTCTGTGGTTGGCAAAAGGAACTATTCTAACAATATGATTAAACTGAAGACTCTAGAAATCTTTGTCCTTGAAAGAAAAGGATTTTGTTTCAATTTTCTGTTTATGGTTGTTAGCTAACTGAGATTCTACTAAGCAACCCAAAGGGAAACCAAGAAAAACGGCATGATGTGTTCATTTTTGCAACAGCATCACCTCAGGAATCTTATTTAAATCAGCCACAGCTAAGGCAAGTCTATGAACTATCAAAACATTTCTTGGATTTAACATTTGTAGCAAATGCACGCATGCATGCGCGCGCACACACACGCATACACTCTTCCCCTATATATGAATCTTTCTTTTCATTTTTACCACCACTCTTATAAAATGCTTAATCTAAGAAAACCCAAGCTAGAACAGTCAGAGCAGTATGTTTATAAAAATCAGAATAAGGCAACAACTAAGCAGGAGTACCAAATAAATAGGATCAATATAATTCTCTTGGGCACATTTTATTCCAAAACACTTTCTGGGTTATATTTTCAAATCTACCAAAAATTGTGAAGCTTACAACCAGAATGTAACTGTTTTTAGAAAAACAAACCAATACACGAGAGTCACTGCCCCTCAGATTTCATAATTTTTAATTATAGGCAACAAAAATGAAAGCCAAAGACATTGATCATGAGACACACACCTGCCCACGCGCAAAGACACACTTATAGTCTAACTATAATAGCTATTTGTTGCTAGAAAAACAGCTAATATGTATTAAATACTATGAAAATATATCTGTATGTATAAATACTGAGAGAATTGACTGGACCTGCAGTACACCAGAAAATCTCCAGTTTGTTGCCAAGATGCCTGTTGAGAGAAGGTAACAGCCGGTGGATGTCACTCAGATTTGTGGATCCAAAGCAGGATCTAATAGCATTGACATCCTTTCCCATACATGTTCAGTATAATAGGTTAGCAGAGAGGGAAACAAAAGCAAATTACAATCTATTAATGAATTACGAAAGATAAAACTATATGATGGCAGACTCAATTTTGTATTAGGAAAAAAAAGACAAACATATTTTTGAACCAACAAAATTACTGTAAGACGACTTTTCACAGACATACCCATCAATGTTGACAGATGGGGACTGAAAAAAAAATAACATGCTGAGTTCTTACTTGGATTGAGTCAATACAGGTAAATATACTGATTGGATGGCTGGCTATCAAATAATGCAGAATATAGCCAAAGAAAAAATAAACATGACAAACTTAGATTTAAATTCTGATTAATTTAACTGAAAGACAATTTTAGTCTTATTCTATTTATTTTAAAATTATAAATGTAATATATGAAAAATTGCAACATTTTGGGCAATAAAGAAGGACATGAAATAAAAAGTAAAAATTGCCCTCTATCTTAAAACTATATATTTCTCATATAGTATACACTCCAGATGAGATTGGGAGCATTCAGGGTATTATGGCCTTATTTATACAGTACGTACTCCAAAAGTCATATTGCACATAGTCTTCCTCAATTTGCTTTTTAGTCCTGGCAAGCTATTCTGAAAATTCTCTGTATCCATCAATATAGATAGGTATATAACATGATATTGCAAAAAATAAGTGTAATGTTATTTAACTATATTTGTGTCACCATCACTGCCATATTTTTAATAATCAACAAGCAATGTTGTAATGAATGTTCTCTAAGTTCTTTTGCCTTAATATCTGAAGACATGTAGGCTGTATTCTAGCAAAGAGTTTAAGTCTCCCAAAAAGAAAAAAGTAATTGTCATTATAGTTCCTTATCTCTAGGACCCTTATTTATTCCCAGGCCCAGCTCCCTCCACCACTCCCACCCTTCATCCATATACATGCACCTGTTTAATTCCAGAGTCCAAGCAAACTCAGTTAAAAAGTTACTTAATCTAAGAAGTGTTTTCTAATTACTCCCATCTCTAACCATCTATTTCAATCTAATAAAGTACTTTATTTTTAAGCAGTGCCACATTGAGCAGAGTCCTGCTATTAACCCAATTTATTTTCTACTGGAGTAGAAAATGTACAGAGTTCCTACCATCCTTATCTCTTGGCTGACATAATACAACTAGATTACACTTATACTCAGAAATCTGCTCAATTTAGACAACTCAAAACAATGATTAATTGACTTGAAGGAAAAAAACAGGAAAATTAATTTTGGATGGAATCAAGTAAGGGTATTAATTGACTAGTCAATTTAGTGGTCAATTTAGCCAAATAACTTAGTCTGTACAGACTCATATGGAACAACCTGCATCCTCTCAATAATAGCATTTTTATAGAAAATCCTGTTGCACTGACACACCAAGGGACACTGACAATCAACATTACAAGTATTAATAGATACTACAGATCATTATTACTTATAGAGTAGTCTAAATATAGTAGAAGTACTTCTACTACAAGAGAAGTTAGAATAACAGGAACCACATATACCCTCCAGTCTGAAGTACTAAAATGTTCGACCAAATATGTGGCACAATAATTTTCAGACATACACCATCAAACAGTACAGAATAGTGATCCCTGAGAGAAGGGACACAAATGAAATGAGCCCTAGGATTGCCCCCTGCTAACTGCCTAAAGATTATCTATGTGGCAACATAGGGAGAAGGAACCAGCATGGATTCAAGAAGTCTTTCTGAGTTTAAGATATGGAGTGCCGTATCCAAAATGTCAAGGCAGCTATAGTTCATGACCAGAATAATGAAAGAAGAAAGCCAAGGCCATACAGAAGAGCTAGAGGATCTATAGAGAGTACCTACTTATTTTCAGCTGAGTACTAATCATCACATGCATGTGATGAACTAACTGAGGGGAGTGACCTCTATACTCATGCATACTTGGGAAAAATTTACATTCCAACTAGCCAGAATTTTAAAAACTGAATGATATAGAATATTCAAAGGGTATTAAACTCAATAGTAGGGAAACTTAGTCCTAGAATAAAGTCTGCTCTGGTCCTGCCTAACAAAGTTTAACATCAAGCTCCAATAGAGACAAACTGTTTTTAAGTAACTTCAATACATCCTAGAACAAAAGTCAAGATATTGATAAAATACAAAACTATCCAATACCCAACATGGTAAATTTCACATTTGTCATCTAATTAACATTATAATGCATAAAAAACAAACACACATAAAATATAAGCTCTAAGGAGGATAAAAATCAATCAATTGAAAGATACAGAAATGATAGAGATGAAAAACTAGTACTGAGAGGCTAAGAATCTTATATAACTATATTCAAAAAGTTAGAAAAATATTAAATGTTAATATTTGGAAGATTTTAAAACATCAAAATTCTAGAGCTGATAAATGTAATATACAGGATTTAAAAATACAGTAGATGGGATTAACAGCTGATAAGACAACATAGAAAAACAATTAGGAAACTTTGAAACAGTAATAAAAACTATCCAAAATGAAAGAGAAAAAGGACTAAAAAAAAGTGAACAGAGCATCAATAACCTGTGGTACAATTTTAAGCACCCTAATATGCATGTATTGAGTTGACAAAGAAGTGGGGTAGAAACAGAAAAAAAATTTTTGAAAATAACAGAGGAAAATTTTCAGAACGAAGAAACTCAACAAAGAACAAAGCACAAGCAATATGAAGAGAACTCTATCAAGTTATAAATTAAAACTAAATTACTTTAAAACAATGAAAAAGATACCCTTAAAAGGAGCTAGAGAAATTACACCTTATGTAAAATAAGATAAGTATGACTGCAAATTTCTCAGTGAAGACAATGCAAGACATAAGACAGTAAAGAAATATCTTTAAAGTACTTAAAAAAAAAGATCCTATCAACCCAATGAAATATATTTTTAAAACAAAGAAGAAATGGAGATATCTTCAAATATTAAGGCTTTTCAGATATATAAATGCTGAAAGAAGTCACTGGCAGCAGAAATGCACTATAAAAAATATTAAAGGAAGCCCTTCAGCCAGAAAGAAAGTGATACCAATTGGATATACAGATGAATGTAAAGGAATGAAGAGCACTAGAAATGGTAAAGCTGATGGTACATATACCAGACTTTTATTTTCCTATTTTTTGAAATCTCTTTAAAATATAATTGGCCATTTAAAGCAAAATTTATAATAATGCATTGTGGAATTTATAATATATTTAAGAAAAAATAGTATTACAAAAGTATCTCAAAGGCCAAAAGGAGGAAAATAAAAATATATTGCTTTAAAATTCAAATAATATGCATGAATTATGTTATTACTTGAAGGGTAGACTGGATAAATTCAATGTGCACAATACAAACCACAAAGAAACCATTAAAAAAAAGTCTTAACTGATAAGCCAACAATATAAAACAAACAACAAGATGTATGTTTAAACTCAACCATATCAATGTTTACATTAAATGAAAGTGATCTAACTATACCAATTAAAAGTCAACATTGACAGATTTTAAACCTACACCAAATTATATATGATCTATAATAAAGCCCATTTAAAGAAAAAGACACAGCTCTGGGTGGTGTGGCTCAGTGAATTGAGTGCTTTCCTGAAAACCAAAGGGTCTCTGTTTCAATTCCCAGTCAGGGCAGTTGCCAGGTCCCCAGTAGGGGGTGTGGGAGAGGTTTCAAGTAGGTGATGTTTCTCTCCCTCTCTTTCTCCCTCCTTTCCCCTCTCTAAAAATAAATAAATAAGATCTTTCAAAAATAAATAAATAAAAAGACAAAAAATGTTTAAAAAATGCTAATACCAAATCAGGAAAATTGAGGTAGCTATATTATTATCAAACAAACCAGACTTCAGAGAAAATAATATTACCAAAATAGAAACATTTCATAATGATAAAAGGATAAACTCATTAAAAGGACATATGATCTTAAATATTTATGTAACTAATAACAAAGATTCAAAATACATGAAGCAAAAACTGATAGAACTACAAGGACAAACACACAAATCTACAGAGAAAGTCAGATTATAACACCACTCTCTCAATGATTAATAGATCAGTAGCAGAGAGAAAAATCAGTAAAGGTATAGAATAAGACTATCAGCAAACGTGACTTAATTGACATTTATAGAATATTCCACCCAACAAGACCAGAATATACATTTTTAAGTACATATGAAGCACTTATCAAGACAGAAAACATCTCTTTACCATTTAATTCAATAGTCTCAACAGATTTAAGAGGACTGAAGTCACACTAAGTATGTTCTCCTACAGGAGGGGTGTCAAACTCATTTTCACCAGGGTCTACATCAGCCTCATGGTTGCCTTCAAAGGGCCAAAATAATTTTAGGACTGTATAAATGTAACTACACCTTAACTGTTAAGGAGTTGAAATTACATTTGGCCCTTTGAAGGCAACCACGAGGCTGATATGGCCCCCGGTAAACCTGTCCTATAGCAATAAAAATAAATTAGAAATTTGTAACAGAAAGATATCTGGATAATTCTCCAATTACTTGTCAACTACATTATACATTTCTAAATAACCCATGCCATGAGTCAAAGGCAAAATTAAAAGTGTCTTATAATCATTAATGTGTAAAGTGAACTACTAATATGTTATGACTTTTTACATTTAGGCAAATGTACCTACCTCATGAAATTAGGGAAATGTCCCAAATGAAGTCCTGCTACACACTGGATTATTATCTCTTAACTGTCTTTAATTAAGCAGCTTACATTAAATTATGCAAAATTGCTGGGGACAAACTATAGCACAAAGGCCCAATAATGCAAAATTCCATTAGTTTCTGAGTATGGCAGGAAAAATGAGTAATGGCATGAAATGAACTGCCTTAGTGTTCAACAAATACATTTACTTTAAGACCAGAACATTTGATATTAAGCATCTGAGAGAATATCTGAAATCCATTAAGCAGAAATTATCTTATCTGTGTTACAATAAACACTAAATGGGAATGACTGATACACTAGATTTCAAGCCTTCCCGAATGCTTGACAAATCGCTGTGCTGACATCACACATTTCTATGTCTTTCAAGGTAAAACATAGCTGTATGAAATATAAATATTTTAGAAAGAGAGGTAGCAACCTAAGTAAACTGTAGGAGAAAAATGGAATTTTGAAGGTACAAAAGGTCTCAAAGATCACTTTAGTCTAATCCCTTCACTGTTCCAGTGAGAAATTGCAATTAAAAGACCATCTAAGGCAGTGCTATCCAAAAGTAATATAATGCAAACCACACAGTTGAGCCACATATGGAATTTTAAATTTTCTACTGATCACATTAAGAAAAGTAAAAAGAAACAGATGACAAAAATTTCAGATTTTATTTAATCCAATGTATATAAAGTATCACTTCAACAAATAACCACTACGATGCATTATTAAGACATTTGATGTTTTTCTTACTATTTGAAATCTTGTATGTAATTTAACTTACAGTACATTAATACTAAGCATATTTCAGTACCCAAAAGCCACATGTAGCTAGTACCTACCACAAGATAAAGCATTGGTCTAAAACCATCAAGTATTGCAATGGAGCTAGAATGAACCCTCTGTAGTTCTGATTCTTGGCAGAAAACTTATCTAATTTCACCATGCCACTTCCAAGGCAAATAAATCAGTGTGCCTTCCTTGATAAAATGAGTTCAGGTAAACTCAATATTTCCCAAATTGAGTTCGTTCTAAATGGCTTAAAATATTCATAATGAAAACATGTGTTGCACTCAGAGTTTTCTGTAATATATGATGAGTAACTGTTAAAAAATCTAAGAATGAATCTTCCAATTCAGGCTGTCCTTTAAGACATAATCAAGGGTACCTAGTAGTGATATTATCTGTATCGATAAATAATAGAAAAACCATTAAGGTTTTACTCTAATTTATATACATAGGTAGCAAAAATCCATTTATTGTTAACATTAAAAATATGTTTATTTTCTAATCATTTTGTAAATACAGTAATGGAATTTTACTAAGCCTTAAACAGTTAAAAACTGATTTATTTTTAATTACATGCTTAGGTATACCCATCCTTTGTCTGACATTAATGTATACCCATTTTAGCAACAAGTATGTGCTATACTCTTACATGAACCATTATTAAAATATAGGTACAAGACAGCCAATCTCAGGAGCTTTCTTTGCATATTAGACCAATATTTTATATCAGTTCACTATTTTTAATCCTATAAAGTATTTCATCTCTATAGAAGCCAACATAATTTTTAAAGTTAAATTTTACTCATAAACCAACAAGTGGCTTAACTCTTAATTGAACAAAAAAGAACAAATTAGCAAAATTTGAAAAATTTTATTATTTTGCACTTACCAATACACAAGTTTTCCAAGTTTACATTCTAATTTGCTAATAACAACTCAATGTGACTATTTTTGAAAATATGTAAATTAAAGCACATGAAAAAAGATTTAGCAAAAATAAGGGATTGTACTTTTTAAAATATTAATGTGTTTCAATCACAGATATGTTGTTGTTTTGATGGCTGCAGAATCTTTATGATCACTATCATCACCATTATCACCACTGCTACCACCAAACTTCATAAAATGCCAAGACTGCATCTCACAGAAATAATTTTATGTTATTTTTTCAAGAAATGAATTCAAAATGGTTCCAATAAATTGAATTTATATACAATGATCAAGCTATTATAACATTATGACAAAATGAAGATTTCTCTTGGTCTACTATTTAATTAAAGGCAAAAATCATAAAATATTTTTGATGACTAGAAATGTATTACATTTAAAAATTATTTTAAAATAATAGATTCACAAAATCCCTTAAATGATTATTCTGATATTAATTTATATATTTTATATCAAGTATTAATTATGAATTACCATGCAATATCCAACTTCAGCATATTAAATTATATTTAGTGGCTTATAAATTCTACCAAAGTAATCAGTTTCTGATCTATGTGAGCTGAATAATCTATTAACATCCTTATATGAAATTTTTTTACTTCCTGTTTACAGAGGAGGAATATTGAGGTTGAGAGAATCTGACAACTTGCTGAATGTAATAGAGATAATGAGATGCAGGGCTTGTGGTTTAAAACCTGTGCAGTTTCCAGTAGACCAACCGATGACATTATATGAATATATTTTTTGTTCCAGAGTAGCTGTGTTCAGATTGCAGGCAGTCCTTTGGAATATTACTTTGTAAGCTATATAAATGTCTAATAATCACTATGTTATACACCAGCAATTAATATAATATTGAATGTCAACTGTAATTGAAAAAATTTTTAAATGTATATTCAAGATGATGATTGGCTACTTCAATTCCCAAACAGAATATCTGAACAGGCTTGAGAATAAATGCACAGCTTCCCAACATGGTGATTTTGAAGGACATGGTTCTCATTTGGATCTTTTAACATTTTATCTACTGAAAGGAAAACATTTTTGTGGCTTCGGTTTACATACTTTTATTTATGTTACTGTGAGCACATCACTGTGTTTTGAAAGGTCAGTCCTTTCAAAAGACTCCCATTACCACTTAGCAATTAGTTCAGTGCTTTATAAAAAAACTTTTGAAATCAAAAAGTTTCAGAAAACAGTCTAATTGCACATATCTAAACATGTAAGCCACATTGTGTCCTGCCTTAAAAAAAAGAGAAGGAAGTGAAGAAGGAAGAAAGGAAGAAGAAGGAAAGGAAGAGAAGGCAGAAGGAAGGAAAGAAGAAAACATTATTTATATTTGTACAATTTTGAAATATATAATGATTCACTATGTCAAGTCCAATTATCTAACTGAATGTATCTAAGTTATATTTGGGACTTCATTAAAAGTCCAATTTGGTTTTGTGTGGTATTGATGAAATAAAAAAGATGTTCCCCATGGCAGGAGAATGATAATATTAAAAAATTAGTGAACTATATGTTAACTGAGAAAAATAGGAAAAATCATATTTCTAGGGCAGAAAATTGATTTATACTTGAAAAGAAGGTTTAGATTTGAAAACCACAGATATCAAATAGATTTTATTACAGATATTTCCATCCATCTTTTTTTACAACTGACATCCCAACCAAAAGTTTTCATGACTTTATTGCCAAAATAAGGTTTCTTAAAAAGTTCAATGTTTGTCATGTTAGATTATATAAAGAATTTCTTTGTCAGATTTTACTTATTTAGCTCCATTGTCATTCTGTAAAACAATAGCTTTTACAAATAAGAAAAAGTCTTTTCTCACCTGTCTTCCTCATCATGAGATTTTGAACACCTACTACGCAATTGATCATGTTTCTTGTAATTACTAAAGATTGATATTTTAATGAGAATTAGTCATTCACTTAATTTATCTGTTTACAATGTTTCATATAAAAATATAGAAGAATAAATTTAACATTAGCTTAAATAGTTCATTCTATATAACTAATTTATTAAGGTTGGCCAAAAAGTTCGTTCGTTTGTTTTTTTTTTCCCATAAGATGGTCAAAGCACTTAGTTTTCTTTAACTTCGTTCAAAATAATTTTGTTAGACTGGAGCTCCAGTGGTGCAATTGGTTAGCGTAAAGTACTTATACAAAACAATTTCATGCCCTGGCTGGTGTAGCTCAGTGGATTGATTGAGTGCGGGCCTGTGAACCAAAGGATAGCAGTTCGATTCCCAGTCAGGGCATATGCCTGGGTTGCAGGCCAGTTCCTGGCAGGGGACACATGAGAGGCAACCACACATTGATATTTCTCTCCCTGTCTCCTTCCCTTCCCCTCTAAAGATAAAATAAATAAAATCTTAAAAAAATTGTTTTTGTTAGATTGTATTGTGACAGCTGTCATATCAGTGTGAATCTAAAAAGAAAAAAACTTATCAAAATTGGTGAATTTTTGTGTAGCCATTTTAATATTGAAGATGGAAGAAAATATGCAATACTTTTGGCACATTATACTTTATTATTGGAAGAAAGGTAGAAATGCAACTGAAATGCAAAAAAGATTTGTGCGGAGTATGGAGAAGGTGCTGTAACTGATCTAACGTAACAAATGTGGTTTGCAAAGTTACTTGCTGGAGATTTCTCATTGGGCAATGCTCCACAGTCAGATAAACCAGTTGAAGTTGATAGCAATCAAATCAAGACATTAGTTGAGAACAATCAAAGTTGTACCACTTGGGAGGTAGCTGACATACTCAAAATATTCAAATCAATAAAATTATTGGTGAAAATGAAAAAAACAAAGTCTTTTATTTTATGGAAAAAAACTAAACAGACTTTTTGGCAAACCGAATATTATTTGACAGTATTTCTTAAATATTTATTCACTTATTTTAATGTGGAGTAGAGTTAATTTAGGAAAATTAATATGACTGTACCATCATCATTTTTATCAGTGATACATACGCAAGAATGCCATGAACTGTGTCACCTCTCTGGAAATCATATAATATTCCTGTGTCCCTGAAATCCTTTCCTATTTCTTTTTTTAAATTCAACCTACCAAGTCTGCCAAGTTTAACTCTAAAACCTGAAATTCTCTCATAAATGAGAAACCTCCAGATGCCATTTAATTTATACCATTTATGAAGAATAGTTGTTAGTTCCATGAAAAGAAAAATTATCATAACAAATGTTTCATTTTATATGCATTTTTTCATTTTAATTCACTTTTGCTATTGACTTTTAACTACTTAATATGCAATTACAAGTTATGTAAAACCACACATAAGATTTATATGCAGGAAAAAATGGTCAAATAAATTAAAAATTGAATCAAATAACATCACAGATGATGGAAGAATAGGAGGCTTCAGAACTTAGTCCCTCTGTAGAAACAACTATTGAGGTGTTAAGAACCGTCAGAAAAACCATTTCAGAATTTTAAAGCCTAGTGAAACACTTGCAGCATCCAAGGGAGTACTGAATGAAAAAGGGGTAAATTTCTTGGGAAATATTAGCAAATTTTGGCATTTCATATAGAAGCTACCATCCTCCAGTCCCCAGACCCATGGCAGAAGGCCACAAGGACAACAGATGCTGTTCTTGGTGCAGCTTTCTGGTGCCAGGCAATAAGGACATTGCCCAACAAAAATTGAGGTTGTGTATTTTGATCTGTCTGGTATTTCACTGAGGAACCGGCACAGAGGCTAGCCCTTATTGGGCTAAAGCACTTTCCTAGGCAGCATCTGTCAAAGGAATTCAGAGAGACAGAACAGTTTTTTCCTCCTTTTTTTTGGATCTAAGCTTTAAAGGAATTCTTTCTGTAAGATCACTCGCTGACCACAGAATATATACTTTAGTGACTATGCATGATGAGAAATATAAGTTTTAAAAAAACAGAAAAATTCTAAATAAATGGACAACTGCAGACTTCATCAAATAACAGAAACAATCCCTAGGGACAGGGAAGAATCTAATTTCTACAATTACCACACTGTAATATTCAAAAAATTACAAAGCATATAAACCAACAGGAAAGTATGGTCCATTTACAGGGGGTGGGGGGGGCAGGGAACAGAAACCATTCCTGAGTAAGGTCAGTCATTGAAACTTAACTATACAAAGGTTTTAATTAACTTAAGCTCAAGAAGCTAAAGGAAATGGTGAACAAATAACAAAAGGAAATCAGGAGAATGCTGTATGAACAGGTAGGGAACATCAGCAAGTGGACAGAAATTATAAAAAGGAATCAAATAGAAATTACAGAGCTGCAAAGTACAATAACTGAAATAAAAAAAACTTTCTAGGAGTTCAACAGTGGTACCATGCAGTGAAAGAAATCAGTGACCTTGAGAATAAAGCAACTGAAATTACCCAATCTGAGGAATAGGAAAAAAAAGAATAAAGAAAAATGAAGAGAACCACAGTACCTAAGGGACACTATCAAGCATATGAAAAGCATATTCATCATAAAAGTCAAATAAAGAGAAGAAAACAAAAAGAGGAGACAAAGGAGAAAAATGAAATACAGTCAAGCCTCTTCATTCATGGATTCCACATTTGCAAATTCACCCACTCACTAAAACTTATTTGTAACCCCAGGATCAATGACCAATGCTTTCATACTCATTCACATTCATCAAGCAGCAAAAAAGTCAAGTTGTCCAACGTGCACATTCCCAGCTAAGGTCAAAATAGGTAAATCTCCGCCTTCTCGTTCAAGTTCTCATGCTCAGTATCCTTTTCACCATCTATTTAATGCTAGACACATATTTTTTGCATTTTTGTGCTTTTTGGTGGTGATTTCACTGTCTTAAAATGGCCCAAGCCTAGTGCTAAACTAATAGCTCATGTTCTGAAAAGCAAAAAGGCTATGATATGCTTTTTGGAGAAAATCGGGGTGTTAGGTAAGCTTAATTTGGGCATGAGTTAGAGTGTTGGCTGTGAGTTCAATGTTAATGAAGCAATAATATGGTACATTTAGAAAAAGGAAAAGGAAATTTGGCAACCTATATGTGAGCCTGCTCCAGAAAGTACTAAAGTAACATCTGTAGTACGCAATGAAGCTATGGAAAAATGGAAATGCAGCTAACTTCATAAATTAATGACATGACAGCCAAAAACCAAAACCAAAATGAAAAGCATTGTTCTAAGGCTAACAGCAAATAAATTTATAGTAATGGTACCCAGAGTCAGAAAAAATGTTGAACTCTTTTGACTAATGTTTTACTATTAAAAAACAATACTGCATTTAATAATTATTTGTAAGAAATCAATATTAAATAAGGTATCCTTAAAGAAAAGCACACACAAAACAAGGCTATTGATGAGTGGTTAACAAAAATGTACCCAGAAGCTTGCATACACCTAACCTAGCATTTCCCCTAGGAGCCTGGCTCAGTGTTCTCTAACTCAGTGTTTGTAGTGACTTTACAGAACATAACTACTCTGACTAAAGAGAATCAAATGTAAAGAGACTGATTGAATCAGTAATCAAAAACTTGCAGGAAAAACAATCCCAGACCAGGTGGTTTTTCACTGGTAAATTATACCAACATTTAAAGAAGAATTAACCCCAGTTCTCTCAAACTCTTTCAAAAAAATACAATGGGAGATAACATTTCCTAACACATTCTATGAAGCCAGCTTTACTCTGGTACCAAAGCCTGGTATCAAAAAGTTAAAAAACATAATGACCATTAGAACTTAGAAATTCCACCCTATGTATGTACTTAAGAGAAATGAAACATATATCCACCTCATAGGCAAATGCTTATGGTAGCCTTATTCATAATGGCCAACAAGTAGAAACAACCCAACTATAACATCAACAAATGAATGAATACACAAATTGTGATACACAGGCATACACACATACACATACACACACAGATATTCTTCAGCCATAAAGAGGAATGAAATGCTGATATATTCTACAACTTGAATAAATCTCAAAAATTTCAATAAGTGAAAGAAGCAAGACAAAAGTTGCCATAATGGATAATCTTTATATAAATATCCAGAGTAGATAAATCCATAGATACAATAAGAAGATTGGGGGTAGGCAGGGGATGAGGAGAGAAGCAGCTGGGGAATGAATAATTAAATAGGTATGGTATGTTTTTCTGGGGTGTTGAAAGGTTTTGAAACTAGAGATGGTGGTAGGAAAACATTAAAATTCCACTAAATATGACTGACTTATATATTTTTAAGTGATTAAATGTATGTTCTGTGAATTGCACATCAATTAAAAGAAGGGAAGAAAAAAATGATAAAACTAATTCATGTTTTCCTGAGAAGAGGATACCTACCACCAGTTACTTCTCCCAGATGAGACTGCTGTTTTGTCTACTGCTCATAAACACATTTAAGCACAGAAGACACAGGCCCAATGGTCTGAACAGAGGTACTCTCAGCACATTTCTAACCTCCTTCTTTCATCCTCAGGGGAGCTGCCAATCTAATCCAAATGCCATTGACAACCTACCAAAAAAACAAAATGTCCTTAAAGCAGATTGTTGTATTGATAACAGAGTTGTCCCTATCTGCCTTAAGTTAACTGGCCTTTCCTAATGACAGAGCAAAACAAAAAAATCCAGGGCAATAACCAAAACAAAAAAGGTTCACTGGCAATTCATTTAAATATAGGTTACTTTTCCGGTAACTTCAAATATCTAGAACACTGGCACCATCCCCCTTCCTCCCAAAAACGCTCAAATACAGACAGACCCTGAGCAGTGTTTATATTACTAAAGCCATACACACTAGTCTGTAATCATGAAGGAGTTACACAGGGCCTCCCTCATTCATAGAGGTCTTACTGTTGGTAAAGCTACAGTTCTTTGAGCTTTGATTCTGGTTTCTCAATGTTATGCTGAGTAGGAACAGCAAATCAAAATGGAGTCAGGAGCTGCTAAAGAATGGCAAAAAGATCACTTTTGCACCAAGGATAGAGGCAGTTTTGCATCAAGGATAGAGATAGACCAATTTCAAAAGCAGATGTTAAGAGCTCACTTAGGCAGCATTACAAGTTATATCTATCTAACAGATAAGAAAACAGTCCTTGTAAAGTTATCAGTCAGTGTGTAGCAGATGATTTTCACATTATCCCAAAGTCATCAAGAAATTGTTAACCATTTGTCATTGCTATATATTAAACATAGAAGTGAGACATATCCTTTTTTTAAGACTTCTACTGAATATACTTAAAATCAGAGGAGATTAGAAGGCATTAAAAGAGAGCAATTGTTATCAGAAAAATTTACTTTGCTACAACATCCTAGTGAATAACCTTAAGGGGATCTAGAAGTTGATTTATTAATTAATCAATACTCAGTAATATCTTCTATTAAGAATAAAAATGAAACAAAATTTAACCTCATTAAAGGGCAATTGTAAGTTTAATAGAAAGAGTCCTAGGCTCATAGATACCTACTTATAAATATCTTGTCCTTGCCACTTCTTTTTAGCTGAGTGACTTTGCAAGCCTTTGACTCTTTGTCTCATGTTCCTCTGCAAAACACATAGAACAGTATTTCTTCACTGAAGTTCTACTTAATAGACTGGCTAGCAAACTTGAAGACTTAACAACTCCGAAAGATAAAAATAGTTTCAGGGAAAGTATGATAAATGATGAAGCCATAAACAAAAGACAAAGTTACAATTCACTGGGAGAATTGTCATGACCTCTCAAGCCACTACTGGCAAAAGAATCCTGGTGGCAATTAATTGCTATATTGTTCCTCAGCAGAGTTTATCTGCATCAGATTAATTTCCCCAAAGCATGAATTTGATTATGTGTTTCCTTGGTTTTCATCCCTAATTTTGCTCTGGACTTTCTTGGTGATCTCATCCAGAGCTGTACCTTCATGCCATATCGATTGCTAGCCTTGGCCTCTCTTTTGACCTTCAAATAAAGGAAACTGAGAAGGGCCAACAAACAAAAGCAAGAAGAATCTGGGGAGAAGAATACAGCAAAATTCAATAGAGATTAAGCTATCAACACTGCAGTAGTATCTTGGGAAACTACGAATTCTACAAGATAGATTTTATTGTCTACTGCACATAACTCTGATAAAATCAGATGCGAGTATCAATCATTAAGCCACCACTTGCTAGGAATGTGTCCTTGAGTTAGTCATTATGTGGTCTTCATGTCCTCATTTAGTAAGTGAGATTTAAAAATATATATATATGTTAGGGTTATGGTAAAGAGTAAATCAGATAGGGAATTGAATGCATTTAGAAAAGGGCCTGGAGCATATTAGCTGCCTAACAAAAAACTTTATGAGCTATGTACTAGCAGGTCTATAATAAATATGCATGAATGTATAAGTAAATAACATGTGTTCTTTTATATTAATAATATGCAGGTAATACAATCATTAATGAAAGATCCATGAACCTTTACAAGTCATTCAGTATATGCCTTGTATATCTGAGTATGAACGTATGTACCTGTGTTTTTAAGTCATCTGAAGTGTGTGAAGGGCAACTTATTCAAATTGACTACTGAAAAGGAACATCTTATTACTTAGCATTTCAGTAAACTAGTTAATCAAATATAATTTTAAAAGAGAGAAAATGTGTCCCAGATAAGAGACCAACATGAAGTAAGAAACACTTGCAATTAAAAACTGGCTCCTACCAGTAAGAGGCCACCCACTGCCCTTAATTGTTTTGGAAGCCCATTAAAATCAGTAAAGGAAACAGATACTAAAAACTTTAAAGTTCTTTTATGTTTACTTCTTTCAAGTAAAAATGCTATCGTTGACATGAAGACTTTAAAGGGTTACATTACTAAGGATTAAACTGGTCCATTAAAGAAACAGGATAGCCCTATGTTGATACATATGTTAAAATTGTGAAATGATGAAAGTAATTTGTGTGACCTTTATTAACTATGGATCACAACAGAGTTAATGGAAGTTAGTGTAAACAGCAATGAAATAAAACTGTAATTTGATAAAGGTATAGTTATCCCCATTTCAATAAAAATGTATATAACATGTATAACTAAAATGATGGATGTATTATTTTACTGCTGGAGCTTTATTTAAATGATTACTACACTTCCATTAAAAAAAACCCTTTGGAATTCACTTTACTTTCTCCGAAAGATCTTTTTCACCACTGATTACTAAGAACAGATGTCATACTGTTAGCTGAAATCATTTACAAGGAAAAGTTTTCATTGTAACTTGTCACCAATGTGATGCCTTCTATAAATCCCTCAGTATGAGTTTTAACAATCCCTGATTTCTTTTAGACACCTTTGAACAAAGCAAGGGGTGGGACTACATAAAGCACCATTTTGTTTGTGTTCCTTCCTCTTACCTGCACTCCCAATTTATAATTACTGTGAAAACAGGCTTTGGGCTAAAAAAGAACTCCAAGGGATTTCAAAAGAGAATTCTTAAAGAAGTGAAATTCATGAGATGCTATTTAAATTCATTTGGGAAAAATTACCACAATTGTGACAAGAGCTGCAATGAACCCAGTTGCACAACAATTACGAGTATGTGAAATAAACATTATATACAGTGCACAGTAATTTCTTGAGTTGAAAATCTTTTAGATGTGCTCCAGAGCATTTCCCTTCCTTCATGCAGGCTCCATCCTCTTGCTCTAACTCCATTTTCACTTGACAGATGGTCACAACACTTGTGAAGTTTCCTACTTAGCTCCATATATAAAAATCAAGTTCAGTGGAATGTAGACTGGTAATAGACTTCTCTCCAATAAATATCCACATCAGAGGACACCACAAACCTTTCTTCTTTCATATGGAAACAAAATATTTGTGTTTATATTCGGATAGTACAACTTTAGTTCACTTTCTTTCCTAGTGCCAATTATGGTTGATACAATCACGAAATGTCAAAAGCCTGATTTTCCACAGTTGTCTCAAACTCAATTTTATTTTGTTTCAATTTTAAGTCAAGTAAAAGATAGCCCTAGAAAAATTTCAAATGATACCAGTTCTTTTTGTTGCCTAACAACCAAAAATTTATTTTCCAGTGGCTTTCTTCTCTATTAAAATGTCCCTGACCTAAAATATCAGATTTTTATGAATCTGAATCCTACTATCAATTAGACTATATTTATCAGTATTAAATGATGTCAGAAATACAATGGATATTTTAATTACCAAAGTATTTTGGCATTTTAAGACTTCTCTTAGTGCAAGAGCATAAGCAAATGAGTAAATAAAGTGTTTAAATGATAAAAGTTTTGGAAACAAATAGTATGAACAAAATATGAAAATTATAAGAGATCTGTATCTATACTTATGAGGAATAGCAATATATTAAATGATAAAACCATGGTTAAATATTTAAGGAATTATCTCATTAAATTTCTCTATTGAATACACATAAGAAATCAGGAAGTAAGTAGAGGCCATAACTTTGGAATACTAATTTAATGCATAAAAGTTAACTTAATGAAAAGTTGGTTTTTATTTCTAATAGCCTCATTTTTATCTTTTTAACATAGTTACTTTAATTGAGAAATTCCTTTTTTATAGCCAATATATAAAAATGTTTAAGTGTTTATAAAGGACAATGTCACTACGATTTCTCTAACCAATAATAATTTCCAAATGACAAGTTATAATATTTGATGAACCATTTTACTTAACTGTACTATAACACTAAATAAAGAAAACTGACTTTCACAGCCAATCTTACATCATTCTAGAGCTTTATAAATACAAAGACTTTCCATCTCTTTGAGATAAATGGCTAGCATTAGTCCTCTCATTTCACAAATGGCCAGTCTTTTAAAGTTGAACTCAAGTGCCTAGCACAAGTTAATAACAAAAATAAAACTCACAATAAAACATTTCCAAACTGTGAATTATGATTTTGTTCATAAATTCAATGGGCACAAAGGAACAAAAGGCACAGTTTTCTTTGCTTGTAATGGGTAGTTTGATACTTAACTTGGCATTATGCTGGTCACGGGGTTATGAAAAGTGGTAAGACAAGTGCCTGCTCTAGAAGACTATATAGTTTGAGGCAGAAGACATCTACAAGGGGGAGACCCCCAAAAACAAAATTATCTCCTGGAGGGTGGGCTAGCTGTAATACAAGCTTCCCTTGCTAGGTAAGTGTTCTAGGAACCCATCTGTATCAGTGTACCACATGGTGGTGTTGTGAGAGTTACGTTTAGCTTCAGGGAAATTTTTTTCAGAGACTCTTTTTTTAATTAATCTTTTTTTAACAGTTGTCTCCATTTTCCCACTACCACTTTCCCCCACCCCACCCGCTCCCACCCTCAATCCTTCCTCAGCTTTGGCTTTGTCCAAGGGTCCTTTATACATGTTCCTCAATAATGCTTCCCTTTCTTTCATCCCTCAACCTCCTCTCCCTTCCTCTCTGGTTACTGTCACTTTGTTCTTAATTTGAATGTCTCTGGTTATATGTTGCTTGCTTATTTGTTTTATTGATTAGGTTCCACTTATAGGTGAGATTATGCAGTAATTTGTCTTTCACTCTCTGGCTTATTTCACTTAGCATAATACTCGCCAGATCCATCCATGCTGTCCCAAAGGGTAGGAGCTCCTTCTTTCTTTCTGCTGCATAGAATTCCATTGTGTAAATGTACCACAAGTTTTTGATCCACTCATTTACTGATGGGCACTTAGGTTGCTTCCAGCACTTGGTTATTGTAAACTCTGCTGCTATGGACATTGGGGTGCATAGGTTCTTTTGAATCAGTATTTCAGAATTCTTAGGGTATAATCCCAGAAGTGGAATTGCTGGGTCAAAAGGTAGTTCCAATTTTAGTTTTCTGAGGAAATTCCATACTGTTTCCCACAGTGGCTGCACCAGTCTGCATTCCCACCAACAATGTACAAAGATTCCCTTTTCTCCACAACCTCTCCAACACTTGTTTGTTGCTTTATTTATGATGGCCATTCTGACCCATGTGAAGTTGTATCTCATTGTGGTTTTAATTTGTATCTCTCTGATCGCTAGTGATGCTGAGCTGCAATTTTTTATAAATAAATTCTAGGGGTTTTTGGGGCCCGAGGAAGTGTAGGAAATATGTGCATAGACTTCTGTAGTGTCCCTTCATTGGTACTTAACTTTGTCCTTATGTTAAGAAAGCACTAATACAATCTTAATCCCAAGTTTAGTAAAACTTTTCTGGATCCTTCCACCCCAACTTTCCTATAAATTCATCCTCTCAAAGGGTGCATCAAATTCCTGCTTCAACTTAAGGTAGTGTCCCTGAGAGTATGATGTGCTTGTTTCTTTGTTTTTAACATATTATTTTAGAGGCCAAACAGAGGTCCAATTTTTATTTTAGCAGTTATGCACTTATTTGAAACATACTGGTTTTTCTTTTTGACAGCTTTACAAAGTTTCTTTTTCAAATTATTTTTAAAGGCAAGGAAAAAAACACTAAATAAATAATAATATAAGATTATTCAGTTTTGGCAAAAATTCTCAAAGTTTTCAAGAATGAAGTTTAGAAAACCTTCAAGCTGCCTCCTGAAAAACAAAGTATTTGACAAATTTGTTGGTCATCGCACCCCTACACAAGAAGCCATGTTAACCTATTCGGGATCAATCCCATTATAGTATATGTGGTGCAAAAACAAACAAAGCATTATCCATTTCATCCCCAGATTTTGATTTAAAAACAAAAATGAAAACAAACAAACAAAAAAAAACTAATGATCATTTTCACAGATCCAGAGCTTCAAAAACTTATTTAGTTCATGGATCTCTATGGTTGAAACAAGTATTTCTCTGTCTTTCTGTCTCTTTTCACTTTTAATTCACACATGAGTGTGAATTAAACAGCTGAATTTGATGCCAATCTAGGCAGCAAGTGTCATCATGGGATGGGATTAGGAGGATTGAAAATAGTTTTTTTTTTTTTCTTCTTTTTTTGTGGTGGAAACTCTTAGCACGGGGTTTTAGTATAAACAACAGAGACAGAGAATCTGTTCTTAAGTGAAGGGAGAAGCACACCAGTTCTGCATGCAACACATTTTTATAGGAAACACACCTACAGTACTATTCTTCCTACTACTACTGATGCAGGGTACAGCCAGGAGTGGGGGGCAAAATTAGGGATTTGGAATGGGGGCCAGAACTCAAGATGTCCAGGGAATACTAGAGGGACATATGAGATGTCCTCACCCCTTCCCCCACAGGTATGAGTTGGGGGAAGGGACACATGGAGCAGGGACATGCAGAGCTGCTAACCCATGGCATGGTCATTTAACATATCTATAGACTTTGGCTGGTGGTTTAGATGTGTTAAATAGCTGTGGCCATGCTCTGAGCCAGGGAGATGGAAAACTCCCCCCAAGACGTGACTGGGGGAGGAACCCCAAGTTACAGCACCTGCATGGGAGCTTGGAGAAGATTGGCTCCAGAAAATGGGGACACACCTGCCCAGACTCATGATGGCATCCCAATAAACTTGGAATACATGGGAATGCTGGCAGGTGTAACTGATTGTAGGAAGAGTAGGAAGTGGGGGTACAGAAGAGATTTGGTGCAGGGATTTAAACGGAGACAAGGCAGCCATTGGGGAGAATCCACATGCTTTCACCAGTCAGGAACCCCACAGCCCTATGAGGGAAAATCACCATGTGGCTTTAGCAGAGAATTGCCACTAGGCTTCGCCCGAGTGGAGACCCTCTCACAGCTTTGCCAGAGGGAGGAGATTCCACACGGTTTCACCAGAGTACAGACCCCTGCAGCTTTGGAGAAGAGGGAGAGCCACGTGGCTTTGCCAGAGTGGGGACCTCTTCCCCACAGCTTTGTTAAAAGGACCACGTGGCTTTGGGGTGCTCCCTTTGGCTGTGTAGCCTGGGAACAAGAGAGACTGCCTGAAAGAAGGGGGAAAGGATTCTTGCCAGTAGGCCATGAGAAGGTGCCACATGGCTTTGGATTAATTAGAGATCCTGCCTGGATGACAACACAGCTGACGGTGTCAAGAGCCTGGATCCCAGATGTGTGCTTCTCTTCCTTGCAATTATGGTACCCTGACTTAGGGCAGAGGGAGATAGGAAGCACTGTGGGTGGCTGTGGGTCTCCTAAAGGACTTTGATATTTTAATGAAGATGTTAAGTTGCTACTTTAACTCTGTATAGCATTAAACAAACATTTCCTTTCCTTTTCACAAATCTCTGGTTTTGAGAGGCATCTTCTGTTGCTCTGTAACACTACTGTGGTATCTTCCTTCTTAGAGTGTGCATTGTTTTAGTTTAAGTGACAAAGAATGGTAGGGAAAAATTCTGCCCAATATATGCAGGTTTTTCTGTTAACAACTATTCTTTAGTAAAAGTTGAAAAAAAAGGTCATATTAAATACTTGTATTTTAAGTACTGCAACAGAGAACTTGGCATACTTTCATTGTAGTTTTTTTTTCCTTTAAATATCTTTAAAATCAAAACCAAGTCAGCAATCACTTATTTGAAACCTTTAGGAACAAATATGTTTCTGAATTCAGTATCCTCTCAATTTTACATGGAAAATATGGTTTATGTACCATAGTTAACAAAAATGCACCATGAGATACCAAATGGTACCCTCTAATGGAACATACTAATATTTCTGTTATAAAAGATGTGAATGGTAATATTAAGTAAGGTTTTTTAAAAAGACTAAATAGCCTCATCTTAGTCTGGGTCAGTATTTGCTTCCAAAAGGGTCCTGGTCAGTACATGTTTTGTTTTTGGATTATGGAATTGTAGATTGGAGAGTACAGACTTTCACTAGAGCTGTAAATCAGAAGATGAACTAGTTTGCAAGAAACCTTTTTAAGATAGACACTGCATGAACACAACCTAAAAGTACTAGAAACGCTAGCCAGAGCTAGGGCAACTCTTTATAATATGACTTATATGTGCAGTCTCAACAAAACCAAACTTGTAGAAACAGAGAACACATTGTTAATTGCCAGAGGTGGGCAGGTGGTGGGCTGTGGGGTGCAATAGGTAAAAGTAGTCAAAAGGTACATGTTCAGTTATAAGACAAATATTTCTGGGAACATAATTTACAGCATGGTGACTATAGTTAACAATACTGTATCGTATGTTTGAAAGTTGCTAAGAGAGGAGATCTTAAAAGTTATCAC
This sequence comes from Anoura caudifer, assembly GCA_004027475.1. Classification (NCBI taxonomy): domain Eukaryota; kingdom Metazoa; phylum Chordata; class Mammalia; order Chiroptera; family Phyllostomidae; genus Anoura; species Anoura caudifer. Next base: position 1,794 of record PVKU01011618.1, on the reverse strand, counting down.
AAGAAAAAGAAAACTATAACTATTTGAGGTAATGGATGACTAAATTTTTGTGGTAATTGTTTTACAATATATATGTATATCGAATCATTATGAAACGGGAAAGTAGAAGTCCGCCATTAACCTGGATTTGGGGGCAGAGAAGCAGAGGCAGGCCATTGAGAGTTACTTTGCATATCTATGGCAACTGGCTAGCTTCATAGTTATGTTAAATAGCCATTGCCTGCCACACTCCAGGCCAAGGAGATGGGTGTGACTTTAGCTGGGGTCCTGCTGCACTGGTGTGAGACATTGGAGGCAGTTTGCTCTGGGCCACTGGGCTATGCCTGCCTGGACTGACAAGGGCAGCTGGAGAAAGGCAGAAGATAAGGGGACTGGCAAAATGTAACCCATTGTGGGAAGAGTCAGAAATGGGGCTATGGAGGAGGTGCAGGGTGAGGAATTAAACTCAAGTGCAGCAGCCATTCCCACTCTTGGCCATGTGGGGAGTAGTAGTGAGGGAGGAATCATGTTGTCTGTAGTAAGGGATTTTTGCCATGTGGTTTGAAAGACAACAGTAAGAAGGGAGGCAAACAGACAGCTGTGTAGTTTGCGGTGAGGAAGGAGGCCATGCGGCCTGGACTAACAAGAAAGGCGATGCTGCTGCTGTGACTATGCTGGCTCCAGCTGACTCCGGAGCTGCAAAGATGCTGTTCCTCGCAAGATACTGTTCTGCTGCGCCTGAGTTTCACCAGGGCTTTTTTTTTCCACATTTTTAATTGCTGTTCAAGTACAGTTGTCTTCATTTTATTCCCACCACTACCCTCCACTCCAGCCATCTCCACTTCCCACCCTCGATCCTACCCCCCTTTGGTGTGCCTTTCCTGAGTTTTCACCATGATCCAGAGTAACGTGGCACATGCTTTTCTGGACTATTACCTGGAGTCTGATGACCACATACCCCAGATCCTGAAGGAGAGAGCTGTTATGTGAGGATGGCAACTTTGGTACCTTCCAGAGGGACTGGAGAACTGTTTGTGTAGCCAGATTAAGACCAGATAAGAACATGGGAAACTTTTTGGGATGTTTGTAGCTAGTAACCTGGTGGGGAGCACAGGAAGTGCTGGGTCTTGTGGGATAACTGGGCTCAGAGCATGAGTGTTCTAGGCTCCATCAAGATTGGAATGTTGTAACAAAAAAGACCTCTTCCCTCTAGCATTAATTGTTGTGTCATTCACCAAGGCATCACGTGGATGTGTAACAGGGTGCAGCCAAGAGGGGGGCCCCCAAAATAGGGATTTGGAATGGGCCCAGAACTCATGGTGTCCAGGAAATGTTAGAGGGACATATAAGATGTCCTCACCACTTCTCCCACAGGTATGAGTTGGGGGAAGGGACAAATGGAGCAGGGCAATTGAGTTGTTTTTGCATAGCAATAGGGCTGCAAGATAACCCCCAGAATGGTCGTTTAACATATCTATAACCTTTAACTGGTTTTATAGATATGTTAAACAGCTGTGGCCATGCCCTGAGCCAGGGGGGATGGAAAGGACTTCCCCAAGGATGTGACTGGGGGAGGAACCTCAAGTCACAGCGCCTGCGTGGGAGCTTGGAGAAGGTTGGCTCCAGAAAATGAGGACACGCCTGCCCAGACTCATGATGGCATCCCAATAACCTTGGAAATATACGGGAATGCTGGCAGGTGTAACCGATTGTAGGAGGAGTCGGAAATAGGGCTGCAGAGGAAGGAGGTTTGGCGCCAGTATTTAAAACAGAGACACGGCAGCCATTGGAGAGATCCATGAAGGGAGAGATCCA